>JAWWEQ010051114.1:0-75297 GCA_035583055.1 Torymus tubicola | reverse complement strand
ATATAAAGCAAGATAATCGATAACGTTGACAATTATAGGTCCTATAAATAAATCGGTTTTATTTCAATTTTAAACGCTTGACAGTATATACTGACAGTTGGTAAATATCTTTTCAATTCCATATACTATATTATCTTTTGGCTCTAGATAAATCAATGTTTATCTATATTAAATGAAAATTTAAAGTTCTCATATCCGTTAATATATAACACAAGGATTTTTCCATATTTTCCGGAGGTAGCATTAATTGCAATTTTGATATAACGTAACTTCTATATTAAAAAAAAGAATACTTTCATTTAGTACTCAAACTTTTACACCAGATATAATTTAAAACTCAATTATTATCGAATATAGATGCATGTAGTTTTGTAAAACGAATTTAACATTTACGTGATTCCACATTTATAACTACTAAGTTAAAAAATGTAGAATACAATAAGACATTTAAATGTTAAATTTTCATAAATTCAGCATGTAATAGCGTACCTATGTTGTAAATTAAATACTTCCTAATGTTTATTTTATAGTTTGTTTTAATTTACGGTTCAACTTGTACAACACACGTCTATATACCATAAAGTGCTTTTGAATTTCGGAAAAATTATTCCAGATCCAACTAGCGTTTGAAGTAAATGAATTCGAAATTAAAAATTTTTCTCCGAGAATTCCGAGGGTAATGAGTGTTGCGAGTAAAACGTCAATTATCCCTTGACTTCAGGTTCCCAAGGGATCATAAAATTATAGACTCAGTATCGTGTTCTTATAAAAAAAAATAGCAAAAGTGTAGGTAGTGCTTTCTTCCTGTATTTATATTACCCTTATAAGTATTTACTATATACAATAGACTTGAAAAATTGTTTACGTTGACTGCTTGAGACTTTGTTGTACAACACAAAATTTTATTAAAGAGTCCTTCAGTACTACCTAAGAGTCTTGAAATTCATTCCAAGCACTCTTAAGAGATTATGAAAGCTTTTAAATAAATAAAAATCAATGGTTTGATATTGAACAAGAAGAGATTTTGTAATAATTGAAGTCTAATAATAAAAGATGCCCGAAAAGTAATCAATATGGAATTGTACGTCGTATTGGCTGGAAAAATTACACATATATCCTGCGTGATCGTCACTCGAGATGCGAGCATATGACGTACTTATTATACGTATAACTATATGTGAGTACGACGCAGGCTGCGCGCGCGTGAAACGGCCTCGTGGCTCGGTCCCCCACTCGCCTCCTTCATCGGTTCTCCCCACTTGTTCTCTCTTTCTCTCTCTCTCGCTCTCTGTTTCTGGCTCTCCCAGCTCCCTCTTCTTCCTGTAGCCCCTCCACGCACACATTGGCGTGCACGGCGCTCTATATAGATCCGTCTCTCGCGCTCTCTCTCTCTTTCTTTACTCGCGCCGTCTCTGTCTCGCCCACGGCGCTGGCTCGTCGTGAAATTCCACCACAAGAGCACAACGGCGTTATGCGCCTCAGTGTCAAGCTAACTAGCAACTCGGCCAGATCTTTGTCGCGCGGTCGCGCACATCAGAAGAGTTGCAGTGTCGCAGCAGTGTAGTAGTACGCACGCAGCCGCTCGTCCGCAGAGTGCCAGCAGGAGTCGCACAGCAACGAAGGTGCGTATACGTAGAGCTGTAGTGCCTGCGCAGCCTTTTCGGCGCTCCGAAAGAGCCGCAGCGAGACTGCTTCTTTCCCACTGGCGCTCGCGTTCCGCGCCGATATACGTGCAGTCGAGGCTAACGGCTGCGTCGTTTCGCTGCGGCACTCGTAACCTTATTTTCGTATACCTGCGCGCGAACGGACGTTGGGGCTGTAAAAAGCGCGAATACCTGTATAGCAGCAGCAGCACACGCGTGTACCGAATCACCGAGTCGTTGCCTTAGATACGGCCGAGCGCGCGGGCGCAGAGATGAAAGCGGCAGCACGCTCGCGAGTCGTTGCGCAAAATTCGCCAACTCGGGCTGAGCCGCCGTTTGCTTCTCTTCCGCACGCGCGCGCGCGGCTCTCTATGATACACCTATCCTTGGATACTGCCCGATCCTTTTTCGCCGGGCGCATTGTACCCGCCGCGCGTAAACTCTTTTTACAAGGAGCTCGACCTCTCTTTCTCTTTTCCTCGTGCTCTTATAAGTAGTTGCGAGCGTGTTTGGCCTTGTTGCCGGAGCGCCGAGTTCGAGTCATCGTTATTTTTAGTGCCGTGTCGCGATGGGGTATTGCTTCCGTTCCATCTTGACGTGCGAGTACGGGAATATATACCCTAATGTCGTTTGCTCCGAACCCGCCGCGCTCGATTGATAAATACGCGCCGCTCGGTGTCGATCTGTCGGGCCAATTGACCGGACGCGGTTGCGCGCGGTACTTTGGGCTCGTTGTAGCCTCTATTAGTAGGCGAGATAATGGACGCTCGAGACGTACAAATTTGAAAACGAATTCAATTGATCAAAAGTGCATGTCGGAATTCTTCAATTAATCGCTCCGGGAAAAGATACATTTTCATTCGTCATAGCAGTTCGTGACTGCGGTGTAATAAAATTCTGATGATTCATTACCTCTAGAAAAACATTGTCGTAAAAAATTAGCTGGGTAAAAATTAATTAATTAGCCTAGACTGTAAGCCAATGAAATAACATTCTTTTATAACGAATGTATACGCGTGTTCGTTTTCTAAAAAATAATTAGATACACATTAAGAAATTAACATTGTACATAAGTTATAGAGGTTTGCTATTTGGTTAAATAGGTATCTTTTCTTAAATATAATTGAACGTAAAAATGATTCAAGATAATTTCGGGCGACATCCCTATTTATTTTTAGTATATTGATAGCAGCGACTATAGTCGAAAAATTCACTGTATCATTTAAATTCTCAATTATCGACTTCCCGTTACTAATGATTTTCTAAAAAGTTAACAGACACCAAATACCGTTATCTAAAGACTCGTTAAATCATTCCGAGATACTAACTAATAGTCTCTGAAAAAAGAGCAAGACTGCATAAATTTTCTGATTTACTTCTAAGGCTGGGTAGTCATTACAGTCTTTTCCCTCCCATGACGTTCTCGCTGAAGAATCCTATGATAACTCTTGTTTTATGCAACCTAGAAAGTAGTGCAGTACTTGTTAACTGCAGAACGTTATCAGAGGTTGCGCAAACGTAAAGCTAAAAATATTAGATATTCCGTTTTACACGTTAGAAATTAAGATTTGCATCAACCTATTTTTATATTCATATCATCAAACAAAACCCAAACTGTGGGAAAACTTAATCTTCGGAGATTCGGTTATCGTAAATGTAGCAACTCGGTTTTCCCCAAGAAGAAATAAACATTTCCAGCAACAGGCAGGCATGTATCATTTTTTGCCATCAACACATGTGAAACGTAAACATAGTAGGCACGAATCGACGAGCTGTCACGAGAAAAAGCCCATTGAGTCGCGAGGTCACGTACACATGCGTATTACATATTATCTGTTTTTGCTCGAAACTCGGCAAGGGCGCGAGCGATAAAAAGCCCGGCGCGACAAAAGGGCGCGAAGGAGGTTTCTGTGTCAACTCGACTCGCCATTGTTGCGCGCTGTCATCACGTCCACGCGCTTTTTCTCCTCCCATGACCTCTGAAGCGCCAAGATCGTTCTCCGCTTATCTCCGCGCGAACACATACAGGCGTTAAGTATATTGCCGATGACGCTCGCGGCGATCATCGACGTTGTATTTATTCCGACTCATGATGCGAGAATCAATTCCGAGAATTAATCTTGAGATCGCTAGAGCTCGTTTTGTCCTTCGTAAATTACGAGTTGTTGCAGCCTAACTGCGTTTGCTGGACAGGTTATAGGTACAAGGGAGGAGCCGTCCAGTAAGTATCCTTTATTTTTCTTGTCCTGCAAGAGAGCAGGCATGTTTAGAAGGCCGAGAGGGAGGCACGTGGACGAGTTTTATGCGCGCAATTATGCGGGTAATTAGCGCGCTGCCGACAAAATACAAGCACGTCGTGCTACCAAGACAAAGAGCTTGAGTTTCCGCGTAATGTGGGCGTGTGTGCACTATACCGCATGAACGTCATAACTTATGTGCTTTTTTCTTTTCCTTTGCAGAAAATGTCGGCGTCCACGTCGATCGCCGTAGTTTTGGCGATTCTAGTCGCCGCCAGCAACGCAGTTCCTTACTCCAGTGAGTATTGCTACTTACAATATGCGCAGTGGTTAATTTACCAACATTGGCTTACGTAACCTCGTGCGTGTTGACGATGCTTGATTGTATCTCTCCGATATCTGCAGTTTGAAAACAGTTTTCGCCTTTTTAAAAAATTATATACAACAAGCGTAAAAACTTCATCCTGGTGTTGATTTATTTAACTTATTCAGCGAAATGTATATTGTGCATCAGCACACTATTGTTTCGCAATACTCCTCGGTCGTGAAGTAAGAAAATTGTTTTGAAAAAATATGTACAAAGAGAAAAATATTTCGATGATTGGCTTCCATCCGCATCGGCAAAGTCGTACAATGCGATCGTGGGTAGGGGGATATATTCTCCATTCACGTCTGAGCTTTAAAATAACTTGACGAGAGAATTTCTGCGCGTTATTGACGTAAATAAAATCTATTGATTATTAATTAACCCGGTGAGTTTACATGCGGTGAGAATACGCGCGCGCAATCGATGCAATCCTGACGTCAAGCTGGCTCTGTCCCCAAGATAACGCCGGAATTTTAAAAGTAGAACACTTGACGCAAGAACAAAGTGCGTGGTGCCGTCAATATTGGAAAAACTTCATAGAGCGTACGTGCGATGCTGCACGCGCTTGCACTTGCTCGGGATTTGCGAAAAAAGCTTTCTCTGCTATGGGCTGAGAGAGATAAAAAAATGCACGACGCATGCGATTAAGCATATGTATCGATGTTTATTTATTGCATGGCTGTTCCAAGGTGATTGGAGAAATTATTTATTCTTTGGCAAGAAGTACTTGATAGTTATACGAGTTCTCTTTAAAGCGCGTTTACGGCGAATATGTCATTGCTTTAAAATATTCACATTTGATTTTTAATCGCCGGAAGTTATTATATCGCGATGTTTAAAACAGAACCACACAGTAATTTCATTACACAAGAAAATAGATTAATGGTACTAAATATTTAGCTATAAAATATCTTTTTGCCTCAAAGTCGTCATTTTTATCTTGTTATTATAAACAAAATGGGTTTTCTATTACTACAGTTTTCTGGTTAAAATTTCATCTGCCCATGATTATTGAAAACGTAATCAAACAAATTGTCATCATTGTAATTGATTAAATTTTCTCACTCAACTTCAGATACGCGGGTAGTTTTCAGGACTTTTAATACCGCAATTGATTAACTTGTTTGTGATATTAAAGGTTTTCGAAAACGAGTTCGGTCAGGCTGTTTTACGCGAGGATGGCGGCGATAATTGAAAATCGATGCCGATAAAACCCTACGAACTGAAATAGAATTATGATTAGCCGCATTACGCGTTACGACGCTATACCATATAAACGCGGGACTCTCCGCGCCCGTGCTAAACGTTCAATTACTCGATAATCCACGCGTCGCTGATCGATTGACACTTCTGCGGCAGCGAGGCGGGAAGGAGAGGAAAAAAGTCTACGAGAGGCAGACTCGGGCAGTAAATCTAGACTCACGCTACTGCCGGGAAAAAGGAATGCAAGCTCTGAGCTTCCGAATTATCAGTGGAGACAGTACCGATATTTTTTTCAATACCTGAAGAGGTCGTTATCTACAACAGTTTCACATCGATGGGATGTTCACTGGTGAAAAACAGTTGCTTTAAAAGCAATCGCAAAAGCTTTCGAAACGTCGATTCTGACAGACGATACCATATTTTCTAGTGCAATAATTTCAACTCTCCAGAACGCTGAAATATTTGTAAAAGATTGTCAGTACTTTGAATAGCTGAAGTTTCTATAGAATATCAATACAGCAGTATTTTTTAATACGTGTCGTTATTCGCAAGTTAAAAAAATTTTCAAATCATAAAAATTTACCTCAAGTTCCTATACAAGTTATTTTAAATATATATGTTTCACGAATTGTGAGGAATATAACTTTTTTTTCAAATGACCATAGCGCCATCAATATTAATTAAAAAGCTATCGATATCCATTCCCGAAGCATTATTTCGTAATTGAATGAGTTCTTTGAATCCGTCGCGAGGGAATTTAAAAAGCTCGTATACTGTTTCGGCGAGTAGCAGGGAAAAAAGGAGAAAAGTTGGGGCATTAAAAGGAATTCCTCTTTCGCAGAGTATGGCCGGAGCTGCAAGGACATCGGCTGCCGCTCGGACGAGGTCTGCGTGATGGCCGAGGACCCGTGCAGCGGCTACCAGCGCGACTCGTGCGGTCGTTACCCCACCTGCCAGCGAACGTCCAGCGGAGGTGCGTATATACATATAGAAACTCGGTATTGTGAATACCGTCGCTCGTTGAAAAAAGTCTGCTTCAATTTAACGCTCTTTCCTCGTTTTTCGATTGGAATTGGAACATAGGTGAGAGCTGCACGACGAAAATTTGTGCGACTGGCCAGTACTGCAAGACCGAGAACGGCAAGCCAACCTGCGTGAACACAACCCCTGGCTTGGGTGAGTTTTTATTATCTTGTTATTATCTCTGTTAGCTGGCACTTGGGTTTTCTCCTTGTACATATACACACTCTGACTTTGTAATTACACTCGCTCACGCTCATCCGTTCATTACACCGCGATGCAGCAATGTCCTCCAACTTTTCTATATACATAGCAGTACACCAGTTGGTTAGTATGCAACAAAACTCGGGACAATCATAATTCTCACGTTTACTCTATGCACGATAAAGAAATAATGCGTTTATGTAACAACCATATTGCATTTATTGTAGAAATTACACTTTCAAAACATTTATTATTCACATCATTGTGCGTCCAGTAACCTTAACATGATTCTTTACGAGTGTCTCTATGACGAAAAATAACTATACCAATGTTTATCATAATTATACATTATAATGAAAAATTCAATTTCACACAACGGCTTTCCTCGCGTTTACTAAACGTTCGCCTTGGCAAAACGTGTATATATAGGGCTTAACTGTCGTCGATGTGCGTTGCGTAACACGCGTCCGGCGCGACAAGAAAGGATTTCCCATTGAATTTCCTCGCGCGAGTCTCCGCGACGGCGCACACTTCATAAACCGCGAAAGCGACGATGAGCGCCTAAAAGGGCAAGTGCGCAATTTACGGCCATCGGAAATTCAGTAAAGTCGTTATACACGTGTGCATAGTCACATTGCACGTTATATGTGTGGCTGTGTGGTATGTGTGCTGTGGTTTTCTATATATCTCCTCAATAGGAGCTAGAATGCCGGCAGTTCTACAGAGGCGCACCAGAACAAAACCCTAATACTTTGTTGATCTCTTTAACTTGGCCAAGGAAACGATTTCAATTCATGACTTTGTCTATGCTAGAGCTATTTTTTTAGAATCGATTGCCAAAGGTATTTCTTGTTTTTCTAACTCGATGACAGACGAGTTGTGTCAAAATAATCTATTCTACGTCACCTGGGAGTTATTTCCGTGCGGGACAAAAATTTAGTGAAAAAGCGGGCTACGTGCTCGCGCAGTTGCCTTAGCCGTCCTCTCTCTGTCTCTCTCTCTCTGTATTTCTTTGGACAATGTACGAAATGAAATCGTTTCTCTTCGTCATGTACTCGCACGGTACGAGTAGCAGCCACATGCACCTATTACGTCCTTTTGTTTTCCCGTTTCTTTCATTTAATTCCCGCACGAAGAGCGTGGTCGACGCTTTGGTTTTGAGTTGCTATGTGTGTGTGTGTGTGTTATTAATAGTTCCTCAAGGGAGAGACCACCTCCCAGCGCGTGTGTGATAAATTAGATGGTGGTGGCAAATTAGAAAAGTGTGCGCTTAATTACACCCTTGCCTCGTGAAGCTCTAGTCTATATATGTGAGCGTAACTCGCGCAAGAAAAGCTTTGTAGAAACATCACGATGGCTGATGCACAAACACCTGAGTAAAGATCGCATGCTCTTACTTGTTACCACCGTAAGCTGCACTTGCAAGAGACGCAATCAATGTTTTTTCGCACTCCTTCTTTAATGCTATGGCTCAGTGTGATGGTTCTATTCTTTTTCTGCCTGCCTTAATTTGAAATACCTTGAAACGAGTAGTTTGAGGATCTGTGT
Source organism: Torymus tubicola (assembly GCA_035583055.1). Lineage (NCBI taxonomy): Eukaryota > Metazoa > Arthropoda > Insecta > Hymenoptera > Torymidae > Torymus > Torymus tubicola. Next base: position 67,075 of record JAWWEQ010051114.1, on the reverse strand, counting down.
CTTGTTTGTAACCTCTCCACTGTGAAGACACCCAGAGAAATGATAATTTATTGCGAGCAAGAACGAAATTGGCAAAAAGAGTATAGGTTCGTGAAAAGAGTCCTTAATTGCAAAGTTCGCTCTCTCAAAGGAATGCTCTTCTCTGGCTGAACTTCGCACGAATTGTGGGTGCGTGGCAAAATAGAAAATCAGCAGAAAAGAGGCAAATACGGCCCCTGTATTTTCAGCGCCTCCAGATGGCATTTCTTCCATCAATGGCCAACGCGTGGATAACAACCAGCCAAGTGTACCGGCCGATCCGTCCGGTAATTCTCGCTATGCCAACAACAATCCGTATGCCAACGCTAACGCACCACCTGCCGAGGAGGTCAACCACGACCACAACAAGCCTTCTTACGCTAACAATGGATATCCGCCTTATCCGACGAACAACAACAATGGCTATCCGCCGTATCCAGCGCAGCAGCCGAACGGCAACAATAACAACGGTTATCCACCTTATCCGGCGCAGCAGCCGTCCAACAACAAACCTGGTGTCCCGGTGGATCAGTATGGCTATCCGTTGTATCCGCCCTCGCAATCCAGACCTGACAATCGGTACCATAACGTCTATCCGCAACATAACCTGCCACAGCACAATCCAGGATGGAGCAATGCCTATCCGAATACTATTTATCGAAGGAATAATGCCTCTCTAAGCGCTGGTTCGACGATGCTCCTGATTGGCTCTCTACTGCTCAGCGCTTTCAGCCTGCGACTATCGGGAGCGTGAATGTCCTGAGCGTTGTATGGTATTTGATGGCTGTTGTGGTTGTAAATGTTGTGTTTTTTTTCTTCTTGAGGATGGAGTTTTTTTTAATTTTTTTGTCGCATTTCTATAAATACTCAGACGCCTTAGAGTATTTTTCAAGAAAGACATCAAAATGCTTGTTTATGAACGGAGATTTGGTTGAAATTGAAAGTTGTTATTTTTGTAATGACGTCAAGTCGTGCATTGATTACTTGTATAAAGTTGATGGATGCTGTTTCAACGACAAGATTTCAGCCTCCATTTATTTCTCAGATTGTAAATTAACAACTTCCACAAAATGTACACGAAAGAACTGCGACTTATGTTCTTGCGGTATTTCCTTTAGTATTAATATACCTCTGATTTTGTCGAATTATTGAATGCATTGGTAATTGGGGAAGTCGATGAAAATTGCAATAGAACGTCCATCTGTGCCTTCCTTGGTTATTATGTGTAAATCTACGCCGTTTTTATTGAAACGTCAGCGTGCATGGCTATGTGGGTGAAAGTGAGCGTGAGATTACACTGACAAAAATTCAATATATTTTGAATTTCACTTGATATAGAAATGTGTCTATATCATTAATTTATATGTTAGTATTATAAATATTTTCTTCAACTAATATATATTTTAAAGATAGATGTATTTTAAGGTACTTGAATGCAAATATTTTTGTCAGTGAAATCGTGCATTTGAGTATTATGTACAATGTATTATAATGTAAATTCACTAAACTACCAACTCTTCCTTAAAAGGAGAAGTTTGTGCCTTGTTTTAAAATATTTTATAAATGTACACTATAGTAATTGAAACTAGAACTATTAGCTTACTTTTGGGATTATAAAAAAAACTTAAAAACTGTAAGCGTAATTGTACTAAAGTTATACAAAAAGTCGTGACCGTTTTACGTTAAATGCAAGACTGTCAGTATAGAAATTTATTTACTTTCGGATTTGTGTATTATTTCATGACACTTGACTATGATATTTTTATTAATCCAGTATTAAGTCTTCCGTCGTTTAATATATAGATATATATATTCGTATTTGAGTAATGATCTTTAACTTATGTTTATCAATTTTGAAATAAAAGATTTTTATCTGTGTAAAATGTGTTTTCTTACGTATATTATAACTATGTTCTTTATGAAATTCTTTAACATTAAATTTTAAATGTTTTAGTACCGCAATGCTCGAAATATCAGATATTTATGTGATTTTTTCCTAACATCCCTATACTTTTTAAGCTTAAAAACTGTGGAAATAATTAATTTATGTAGAGTATAATTAACCACTCTGATTATCATTATTTAAAGTCACTTACTGCTTATACCCTGTCATAAGATACCTAATATTTGACTCCTAGCTAACAACATCTAGTTTAAAAACTATTCAGCTCTTTGCTTGAAAAATTAGATTCAACGTTTTACTTATAGGCCGTAAAAAATTATTATTCATTTTATCAAGATATTATTTCGAATGGTTAAATATCAAACAAAACTTAATAGTTAATTTTACGGAATATGTAATCATTTAACTACCAAAGTTAAATATTAATACTCGGAAGTTCATATCAGTGAGGGTTACATGTCTCGCCTTATCTCTTATCTTATTGACCTCAGCAACCTATTAGAGTTCGCGACGCACAGTGTTGACCTTAAATGATGAAGCTCGCTGGCTTATGTAACAAACAATAAAAGTAAGAAAAAAAGAAAAATAGAAAAACGAATCATGAAAACTCTATAGAAAAACGATCATCCCACGAAATGAAAAAAAAACCCAGTGCTTAAAAAACTAAGCAAAAGCAAAAAAACAATGCAAAAAAATTCAACAGCTCCAGCAGCGCGAAGACCACCGGGTTACGACAGGCGGGTAACTCCGAGGCCGATTATCCCAACGCCGCCACCTAGGAGCTCGTCCTTTGACAACCGTTTCAGTGGACACTCCGGTAATCGCAACACCATTGGTAACAATTCCATTTGGGACAGGCTATTCGGCGGCGGTGGCTCGAATGGCAGCCGGTCAAGAGCGGGAGGCAGCAGCGGATTGTCAGACTACGGAAGACTAACCCCAAGGCCGGCGACCAACGTCTATCCCGGAGGAAAGGACTATTATGCCAGCCATACAAGCGTCGACTCCAAGGGAAATAGAGTCTGGACGTTTTCGGGATAGAGAGGGAGAGCAACACGGAAGCCCCAAGATAACGCCGTTCGTGTGAAGATATGTTGTTGGAATTTGTGCAGAGGTTTACTTGTATGCGTGTATGGCAAAAATATTAGGTTAAACTTGAATTATTTTATTCAATTTACCTATTTTTTCAAATTGGGAATACAGTTTTATAATTTTATCAATACAGTTGTCAATACTCAATTTATGTAGAAAGTAATATTATTAAACACTTATTAGTAGTCTAATTTTTTAACTTTAGAAAAGTCAAGGAACAGTTACTTAAAATAAGTTTACTTACATTAATGAACATTCCTGTTTATGGATAAAAATATTTCATAACTTAATTATAAAACTTGAGACTATGTATCTAAAATTTTAATACTATAAGTGATATAACTTACTATAGTCGTGCCATAGTAATAGTATATAATATTTTAAAATATATTTTGTAAAGACGATTGTACTAAAGTGTACTTGTAATAAAATAAAATTGTTTACAGCTGATAATACCACCTTAATAATTGCAAAAAGGGAAATTTTAAAAAAATATCATTTCTCTTTTAATACATCTTCTCTTTGTTCAGTTGCTCATATAAAAGCATTAACAGCTTCGTTCGAATGCGGGGAATCCAAACTTTAATTAAGGTGAGTGCCGTCTCATCAGAATCACTCGGCAAGTTGCATGTCAAGGGGGAAGTTGCGATGAAAAAGGGTAAAGCATGCATGATGCTTTGACGGACTATGCTTCCTATTTATCAAAAATAACTATCCTAAATAATAACCACTATTCTATTCTTTCCTCTTTCACACGAATACAAGATACTATTTTATTCACACTATTGATATATAGATACGAATAAAAAGGTAAAACTTAACATTCATGTATACATGTAACCGTTAAAATTAAATGATTCTCATATTCCAAACATAACCGGCATGTCCGTCGGGGTCGCAAAGTGGCCCATTATGCATCTTCTAATTTTATGGGAAAAAGTTGACGAAATGTTTGCAGAGGAAGACGGTGGCGAAATGAAGGATGTAGCCAGGCGTGATGAGGATGCACAAAAGCCCATTGGTGGTGATAGTGGCAGCAGTGGTTATCCTGGAGGATCTGGTTATCCTGACTCTACTTCAGTGAAATCTGCTGATAAGCCGGCACCTTCTAATACTGCAGGGTCGAGTTATCCCGCTGGCTCTGGTTATCCATCTTCAGGTTCGTCTGGTTATCCCGGATATCCAGACCCTAATCAATCGAAAGTTAAGCCAGCGTCCTCTTATCCAGCGGGATCTGGTTATCCCTCTAGCTCCGGATATCCCTCTGGGTCAGGTTACCCTTCGGGTTCTGTTTACCCGTCGAGTTCTGGTTATCCTTCAGGCTCTAGTTACCCTGCGGGCTCTGGTTATCCTTCAAGTGGAAGTGGCTATCCAGCTGAAACGAGTTCTTCGAGGACCAACTCTGCTCCTAGTCAATCAGGATATCCAGGCTACCCATCGAGCAACAACAGAGCAGGATCTGGATATCCGTCAGGGGGATATCCGTCGGGAGGATATCCTTCGGGGGGATATCCGTCGGGAGGATATCCATCAGGAGGTTATCCCAGTTCAGATTCTTCAAGAAAAACAAGCATGAGTACAAATAATGCCGGCTACCCTGCGCAAGGTGCACCAAATCCATATAATAATCCCTATGGTGCTAATCAACCACCGCAAGGTGGCTACAATCCAAATTATCCTCCTCCTCAAGGTAGTTATAATCCAAATTATCCTCCTCCACAAGGTGCTTATCCATCTCAAGGATACGATCCAAACTATGGCCCACCAACGACGAAAAAACCTAAATTTACTGATCAGATTACATCATTTGCCAGAAATATTGCTAAACAAGTTTTAACGCAAGCCATTATTGATAAGGTAACTAAAAATTTATAAGACGCAACAGTGTAGTCTCAGAATATACGTAAAAAAAATTGCTTTTATCCAATCATGTAAATTCCATGCATAATAGTATTGTTTTTCTTGCCGATAAATCAATATTTATTTTTAATGTGTATATTATTGTGTACAAATTTCTATATAATAGTTGAATAAAACATTGTTATTTAAAAATATTCATAGGCTTTATAAGTTTTGTTCTAAACTATAAGTTATTAGCGCAAAGTTATACTTTAATTTTTAAGGAAGTCAGACAATAAATTTTTGTTAAAAATGTTTTTATTTGTGTAAATATAAATGCACCCTAACTGTTTATCAACTATTTATTAATCATGTTTTCTGTATGATAGTAAAACCGCAGGTCGATGGTAACTTGTAAGTATTTTTCAAAATTTTTTAGTAAATGTAATAAAATTTTACATGTATTACTACATTGATTGAATAACAACATGTTTATATATGTTCTCAAAATAACTAAGTTAATTGTACGTAACAATAAACGTTACATTGTTCTTTCACATAGGAATGCGTAACCTACTAAAAAAAAAAAAAAAAAAAAAAAAGCATGTAAACAACAGATATTACGTTCGTAACGGTTTGAATTTTTTATAAAATTTTGAGAATGTTTATTATTTTATACCTTTTCTATTTTCCAATACGATGTCAAAATCGCTTCCAATTAAATTAAAAATAACTAATAAAACATTTTAAACTAGTTAGCTTTTAGGAATTCAATTTGTTGTCAAAATTTGCATAAACTTTTGCGTTGTTTTAAGTTTACAGTATTTTAGCCAATTTAAAAAACATAATAAAAAAAAACACTCTAAAAAATATTTAACATAGAATTAACTTCCTGATTACACTTGTAATAATCGACTTCGTTATACGTGTAAGTAAGTCAGCACGGGTGCATATAGATTAGTTGATTAATTGAGCGGTGACCCAAGTGGAATTCTCAAAAAGAAGATTCTTCATCCAGTTTACCAGATAACAGATGATTATCTATTAGTGAATTAGAAAAAAACATTTAAATACCCGCAATGTGCCTGTTCACGCGCTCAGTCTTTCAGCGTTGTTAGTGACTCCTAAAAAATATGTACGTTCTACATTTATCATATTTCTGCCATAGACGAAGAAGTGTTATCTAGCAAAAAATAAATTGAAAAAAAAAGAAAAATGTGATTTAAATAACATACAATATATGAGTCACAAGTAGACGCTATTTCTGATAAAATGGCTCGATATATAATCTGTAGTTCTATTTTTTTCAGCTTGATTAATATGCACTTATGGTGCAACGCTATAGAATTAAAAAATATTTCAAGTAAGTATGTTGTTCTTCTTAAAAACTAATATAAATTTTTAAAATTAAAAACCAGAAAACTTAGTTTTTTCATTAAAAACAAACTTAGGCTGAGATCACAAGGCTTCTGGAAGTCGGATTTTGATGAATTTTTGGGAAAATGTTCTTCTTTAAACATAATGTTACCTCTAGATGAAATCTTTCTATTTAAAAAATGTGAAATGTGAAGACGCAAGGAATTATATTAAAAAGAGACTGTCTATTATTAAGCAAGTAATTAAATTTACTGTATAGTAAGTAAGCTTTTATTGTAATAAACATATAAAGAAGGGAACAGTCAAAATCTGTACCCTGGTCATTCGACAGTTTCCTCAGCTCCACTAAAGTCATGTGTTGCATTCTTACACTAAAAAATGCGTTTCAATATTCTTTATATCCTTGGTCGATTAAGAAGATATCGTACTTTTTGTCGACTATACATTGCAATATTCTGAATAATAGTGATCCTGAGATGATATGTTTATATTTTGTAAAATATAAAGATATACTTGTACTTCTCTGACTTAGCAGCAGTTACTAAATAAAGTTCTAATCGGTGATCGGTACACTGTTATTATAGATCCCACAGTTATCATTTACCGGCAATAACTTTTCTTTCAAGACGCGCGATGACACGGTAGTCGCATTCCTCCTCGCGGAAAATTTGAGCGGTTAGCTTTGCCGAGAGAGTAGCAAGCTACTGCACAAGCGCACAGCTGGCATGCGCCCCACCGCCAGTGCCGCCGCCATGGCTGCAGCGACGGTGGCGGCGGCGCACGGCAGTCTTTACGGAGGAGCGAAATTTGATTTCGCCGCCCCCGCGTGCCGCGGACGGACGGCGGCAGTCGTGCGGCATTCGCCATCCCGCAGAGGCTCACTCTATACTCTTCTTGCGGCGCGCCCCGTGCCATGAGTCGTCCTCGGCCCGCGCGCGCTCTGAGCTCGACAGTTGGGCGCGAAAGTCGAACTCGCCAGTTGTGCCGCGTGCGGTCAGTGACTGATTGAAGCGAAGAGGGGGTCAAAAGTGCGCGGCGAAGATCATGTTCGCGGTTGGGATGTTGCGGTCCTGGCCGAGCAATCGCCGGGACGATTTCTCAGCTCTGAAGAGGAGATCGTCCATCAGGAAAAAGAGATACCACTGTCATTGATATACCCGAGGTGTTTAATCGGTTGTTGTTTCCTCTACGTGCGAGTTTCTAGAGAATCTTTATATGAATCATCACTGTCGCGCTACTAGTGATGTCCTCTATTGGGGCACTCAGTGCTTCCGAAATAATTGAGAAGATTTATTAAGAATATATAAGTAGAAAAAATTTAGATAGGAAAAAATGCCTCGCTTCGGGATCATCGCTGGCCTATGGTGGCACTGGCGCACCGCGTGATAGCGGAGGACCTTGCTGGACATGCAGCAGGGCTGGGTAAACACGCATTTGCTTTTATAGCTCTAAAATACTTTTTATGTTTTCTCATTATTTGCATGCGACACAAGTTTTCAAACAGTATTTCTTGGTATTGAGACTTTTATAATACCTTTCAATTATACGTAGTTTCATTTCATGCTTAAGCATATTTTTTATAGTAGAAAATAAAAATGAAAAAGATTTTTATAACCATGAAACTAATTGGACGATGTTTTCATATTAATATTGCACGAAAAGTATAACATTAAGGTAGCATGAGCGACTTTTGTAAAATACTAAATCAATTTGAAAACTTGACTGAAATATTCTTCTAGTCTTAAACTTTTCATAGCTGCCAAGAAACCATAAGGTGGTCGATCAAATTATTAAGAAAAATAGTTGCAAAATAGCACACTTTTACACGGAGCTTATGGCCACGTCTATTTTTTTGCTGATTAATGATTCATGGCATTATTATAAAATATTATTTCTTAACAAAAAAGTAGGTGGTTAAAGTATTTATTATAAGGATTCTGTCAGTATAAAAATAATAATGGGTTCACCAGGAGTTTTAGTTTATATTTAATAGGCATAGTTTCTATATTAACGTGTTTAGAATTAAAAATACATGTTTCTTAAAATTTAATCATAAAATTTAGTAAAATCCCTTTTCGGGGCCCCCATTAATACGGCACTCACCGCTCATGCTACCTTAATTATATTTTCTCAATATTTCTGGTTTTCATTTTTAATAGCTAGCACGAATCATTTCATTATTAGAGTAAATATTTGTTTGCTCTATAAACCGCAGAAATAGTATATAGCAAATGAAAATCGGATTGAATATGGTTTATTAATTCATGCATGTTTTATCATGTATTTATTTATCAAACCAAAATTCAATAGATTAAAAATATTATTATACTATAGCTACATAATGTTTAGTTAATGACGAGTCAAGTCAATCTATTGTTAATAAGATCATTTTATCAATTTAATGAATTCAATATAATTCTATCACTTGTTTTGAAGAGGCAGTATTGTATAACTGTATGAGCATATAGCTACGTTAAACATAGCAAACATGTAAATGAATTATTGATGAGTTAGTTTTCGGCGAACATATTAATTTACCAAATATGTTGTTATGTAACTTTTTAGATATAGAAATTTAATTCGCATCGAATTGTTGTTCTGAATTATTATCCTCTTATACTATGCAGTAAATACAAAAAGACTTAATTTAAATTCGATAAAATATTCATAGTTATGAATTGCTTTTGAATAAATACTCGTTGATGTAAAACTTTGAAAAATATATATTTAAAACATCATTGTTTATTCCCATCTTAAAATTAGGTGTGAAGTGCAAACAAGTTAAAATGTGGTTCGCAGTTAAAATTACAATTTGCTTTTTAGAAATTAAATTCTAGTCCAAAAGTTTAGTCATATTGTAATATAAGCTTTCTATGCCCTTTTGAAGTACTTGTAACTTACACAAAACTCAAAATTAATCTTGCGAATTCAGCACCTCTGTAGAATCTCAAGCTAATTTAGCGAATTTAACACCTCCTCTTGTAACCTAAACGTTTGATTGCCCATAACATAGCCAAAACTATAAGATTCTATGAAGACTGTACTGCCGCTATAAAAGTAATAACGAAGGGTTAAAAGTTCATTGTTACTAGACAGCTATATATGATACATATGTGAAGAGCTTTTGTGTAAACTTGCCAGTACCTTTTTTAATCAATATATTTTTTTAGTAAAATAGGTAAAATACATTTAGCTGAAACAATAACATGGATGTTTCATTTTAAAAATTTTCATATAGTTACTAAATAAATTGCTTGAAAAATTCAATTAAAATATATACTTTAATAAAATCCGTTTATTAAGCTGGCTTTTACATAGATTACATTAAATATTCGATGTTGGATATTGCAATTTAAAAAAATCTCTTTCCCTCACTCCATTTTTTGTTCACGCGAAAGCTCTTTGAAAGGATTTCTAAACCCCTGCGGCATAAAAATATAAAAGTCCAAAAATTGTGGTAAATTTGACTAAGGAAATGGTTGAATTGAATCGTAGTGTTAATTAAATATTGACTATTTAATATACTATTTAATATTTAATATTCAGTAATATAACTGCAACATGGATCCTCTCTTACCTCAACAGCCTTGCAGCATCAGCTTGAGCAGCCGCGACGGTCAGCTTTGCCAGCGTCGGCCGCGTGAGCGGCATGGCGGTGCCCTGGGAGAACGCGAGCGCCCTGGCCATGGGCGGCAACCAGACGACGACGCCGCTCGTGCGCTTGGTCTGCCCTTACGAGCTCGAGGAAGAGTACGACTTCGACCAGGTCGTCGTCCAGAGCATCGTCGCCGTCGTCGTGCCGATCTTCTTCGGCATAATCGGCCTGCTCGGCCTCGTCGGCAACAGCCTCGTGGTCATGGTCGTCGCGGCGAACCCGACGATGCGCTCGACCACCAACATTCTCATTATCAACCTCGCCGTGGCCGACCTGCTCTTCGTCCTCTTCTGTATACCGTTCACGGCGACGGATTTCGTGCTGCCCTACTGGCCGTTCGGCAACGTTTGGTGTAAGATCGTCCAGTACCTCATTATCGTCACGGCCTGCGCCAGCGTCTACACCCTCGTGCTCATGAGCCTCGATAGGTGGGTTCATTTTCTTTATCCCCTGCCTTTCCTCTACGAGGCGTAGAGAAAATCATTACTTCTAGTTTTGCTCAATTTCAAAATCAAATGTCGCGAGCACCTGCATGCCGCTAATAATACATTCCCGGAAAATGCATTCAGATTCCATCAATGTGTAAAGCACATCGCAACTACAGATATAAACGTCGTACATGAAATTTGAATATCATCAGTTCGAATCGTGTTTCAGCCTTTTATAATAATCTCAATGCCTTTATTCGGCGCACACAATAAACCGTAGGTTCAACTTGTTTGAGTTATTGAAAGGAACGGAGGAAATGGGAGTAAATGCTTGCTGGTTCTTGTATCGAAAATAATTTTCCGCTACTCTAGACCATAATGTTCCTTTCTCTACATTTATTCGGAATTATTTCCTTTTATATATCTTTTTCATTGCGGATGCTGTTTTTCGAACATTACAATGAAGTATAGGGCACATTGTTTTCAAGTACATAATACTCGGATGTGAGATCTTCAACAGTTAAGTCAAGTGACGAGAAGCTAGCTTAATAGGCGCCCTACTAGGTTAGACAAAAACAGATGTTACTATTAGCCAATATCGGAGTTGGCTTCCTTGTTGTAATTGGAAACCATGAAAGATTACACCCGCTTCTTTCTTTATTTGGATCGTTATCGCTTCACGTTTCGTTATTGCCATTTTTGTTAATAACACTACGATTTTATCAATGGGTCTTAACTTTTTTATTTTTATTTAGAATTTCACAGTTAATACTCTTTATGATACAAAAGTTTTAGAAATTGTTAGAAATTTTTAAATTACTTGGACGATGATATTATTTTTTTAACTATTATCTACAATAAAAGGTTACTGTATTTTACACACGGTTAAAATAAGTGATCGAAAAGTTTTACATTACCATCGGAACATGTAGTTAAAAGAAACATCTTTATTCATGTAATCTCTTTTTGATTCTCGATGTTAGCTACTTGTTCACAACTTCTTCGCAAGCAACTAAACCGCAGCGTTACTGTTGTATTAAACTACTACATTGAAACTCGTGATCGCATAGTAAAAAAACGCGGTATATTCAGATGTGTTCTTTTCTTTTAGTAGTGCGGAAAGTTTTTGTTATAGCTAACAAGTAACAAAAAAATTTATTAAAAGTACTCTGGTAAAAATGTTAACTATAAATTACCTACGTTTCTGTAAACTTTATGGATAGAATAGCATTTGAAGATTACATTGAACCATATTAATATTCTAAGTTCTAGTAATACTTTTAGGCAAATGGCGCTATTATTAGATACTGACATTTATTAATAATGTTTTCAATTAATTAACATATTAATAATAAAATATAAAATTTTCTACCAAGAACACATACCTTTTATTATGTAACTGTTTTAATTGATATTTCATGTATCGCACAGTTTATTGCATTCATGAAAGTATTATGAATATTCATATTTTAAGTATAAATCTTTATTACTTATGAGAATAATCGAAAGTGTATTAATTATAAAAATTTTGTCGTGATCTCTAAATCTGAAGTGCTTGGAAGCCTGTGTTTAAATATGTACTATATTTTATCTGATAAAAATTTTGTAACTTATCTTTTTCATCTAATGAATGAAGAAATTGATAAAAATACATTGATCACATTGTTCGATGAAACGTTCCTTAAAATATATCAACAATTAAACTTATATAGGTGTAATCTATACGAATACAGAGATGCTCTTTTGTCTTATTTGTAAAGAACATGTACCATTGAATGAATGTTCGCAGACATAATGATATTTTTTTATTAAACGTAGCTCTTCCAAGACAGACTTTCCTTCGATACTGTTTCCCCAGTTAGTTTTTAAACAGTAATCTATTCTGGAGAAACTTCAAGAGTTACTTTTCTGCTGTCTACTTAAATTATTTTTGAATCGTAATTAAAGTGAAAGAAATACTTTTGGTTGTTGCCTCGCAACGCAGCAAATCTATTCTCTAAAAATAGATCCGAATAAGAAAGTTCTCTGAACATTCCTTAAAGAAAAGAAGTAAAACTCCGTCGATACGTATGTAAGTACTATTGGGAACTATTTTCTCCAACTTGTACCGGGCTATGAAAGTCTCTAACTGTTGAAAGTCGATGTTTCAACTTTATAGATTCTAAAAACTGATCGGAATACTTAAAGTTTAAACATTCTTTACAAGATATATATTGCTTATAAAACAAAATAAATTCCTTCGTCTAGATTTCCCTACGAAACCAATCAATTCCTCATGGACGTTCATATAATACAAGTTAAGGACGAAGTTTGTTGAGAAATCTAATGCGGTGCAATCCGTCTTAACCGTGAGATCGCGCAATAAAAATAGGACGGAAAGAGGAAATCGAGCCGTTAACGAATACAATCTAGAATCAAATTGTAGCGACGCCCGCCGCTACAGAATTCAATCCGGTAGTTTCTATAAAACGCGTGAGATTACAAGACCGCAAAAAGAAGAGAATGTATGTACCGTAGTTGCGAAAGAGTAATAGAGAAAAAGTCGACGTCGGTCTACATAAACCATTAAAGTGTGCGCGCTCTAGGGGGGAATACTCTCCTTCTCTCTCTCTCTCTCTCTCGTTCTCGTTTTCTCTGCCGCCGGGGTAGATTGTCAATTTCACGCGTAAGAGAAACTGCTTGTTTTCCACCTATACACTTGCCGGCGTCTTTCAATCTGAGCAAGAACCGAGAGAGAAAGAAAAAGAGGAAGCAGGGAAAGCCAATACTGCTAGATGCCGTCGATGATGTTACTTAATCCCCCATTCTACTCAGGAAAAATTGACCAGAGAGCTCGTGTGCCCGTCTCCCTGTTTTATTCCGGCAGCGAATCCTCGGTCAAGCCGCGATTGGCCATTGCATTAAGCGCGGAGGGGAAACTGGCATTTTAGTGGTTAGCGCGTGAAACGCGGCTTCCCACTACGCCCGGCTGCGTATCAAGTTGTGGACGAACGCATCAATCACTCCAGCCGGACGCGGAGAGCTCGTCAAGTCTAGTTTTTTTGCCTCCTTCCGTCGAGCCTGTCCGCTCGCGCACATTAGTGGCCGAGAAAGACGTATACGCCTAGAATTTACGAAACGAAAATCGCTTCCGCGCGGGCTCGCCTGGTATGGCGAAACAATTGCCCCTACGGGAGGCGCGCGTGTCCGTTCGCTGCAGCCCTGGCTCTGTGCGAATATGTGCGCTCGAACGCTTACGAAAATCCTTCGGGAAAATTAAATTTCTTTCTCCTTCGGTTACTTTCTTTCGAGGCGATTGATCGATTAGTGAATGCTTGCTGCTGGCGGTAATATCGCTTGATTGCCAACAGTCTTCCACCATTGCTACTATTCGCATTGCACCGAAATTAATTAATATAAGGCTCTTATGAAAAATCTATTAGGCGAACATAGCAGCATACAGGAGGTTCCACTTTCATTTTTATGTGTAACATAAGAACGCAATTCAGGGCTGCTTTCTAATTACTATTATTTTACCACGAATATTAATTTATTTTACGCATAATTTATTGTTGTTTTAATCCTGCAATTTTTAGGAAATATTAAAGATAATGAAAATCTGAATTAAAAGTTTTACGCGTTTCCTACTTTTATTCAAACGCGAAAACATTTAATTATAAATTCTTTTTATATTAAAATGTATGCTTAGAAATACCAAGTTTTTTCACAATTCATTTTTATAAAATTTACATAGACCTTTACCATGTGTACGTGTACATCAAATCTTTAAACATCAGTCTACTGTGCGTGCACTAAGATTTACTGAATAGGTTGATGAGGAAAATTTGCATATTTCATTATTCAAATATGCTCCTTTTTATTCTGTAATTACAATTCAGAGAAGAGGAAAAACTGCGGAAGAATTCGCATGTTTATAGGTGTGGCTATAAAAAAAAAGTAAAATTTTACAAGTTTCACCATTTGAATGAAGTAATTTTTCTGAAACTTATGTGGCAAAACATATTGTTTCAAAGAACTTTTTTGTTGTTGAGTAATAAGTTTGATTTTCCTTTACGCGTATATTCCTTTCCAATAATGAATATTGTGAATTTAATCATGGCACATAAATTCGAATCTTCTGTATTATAAACTCGCTGAAACTCTAATAATATTGTTTGCCATTGATGACCTAATCACAGTTTACTAAATAGAGGTTTCAGTTTCTGCAACGCATAGTTTATTTCTGTCACATTCAATACATTTCTCAAAGATGAAAATTCAGAAAATTAAAAAACTTTTACTCGATATTAATAGGAAGGGACTTTAGTTCAATATTGGCGCAAAAAAGTTTGAAAGAGCCTTCGCTAACCTATAGTATTAAAATAGATAAAACGAAGTAACATTGCTGCAATTTCATGCATACCTGAACATATATTTGGCAAAGTCATTGCTTAAAAAATAAGTACACAGCATCTAGGATTTTCGATTTTCAAATTATCTATTAGTTTCACGAACATTTCATCAATCTTAAATCACTCAGTTTACCTCGCTGCTCTTTATCCCGATGAGTCAGTGAAAATTTACCGATTTACTGTTAATAATGACTGATTCCATTAATTTTGAATACAAGTGCAAATACACAAGGCATTGAATAACAACAGAACAGCAATAATCAATCAGGGTGAACGTTAAAATTCAACGTCATGTTTGTAAAACAGGATTGAAGAATGATAAACATTGTAAATTTTTTTAAATGAATACATTAATTTATTGAATTCATTTATTTTATTCAATGTTTAATTATTAATCATTAAATAAAAATACTCTTAAAAGGAGAAGATTTCGATATTGTAAAGTAATACATAAATTAATTTTTTTATTTATTAATAATGAACGTAACAAATGTTCTCATTTATTAATAATAACAAAATTAATGTAAAAATATATTTAAAAAATATCATAAAAAGTGAATCTTGATTCTTTATAAAGATAAAAATCAAAATATATTTGATAATATCTTAAAGTATTCTAAGACGAAATCCATAAAAGTGTTGGAAACTAAAGAAAACGTTATCTTATGGTATTATGAAAAATGATAATATTTTTTAAAGTATAAATAATCGCATTGAATTAATTACATTAATTAATATACTTATCAGAATTTGGCTTTTCTCATTTGCAATGGCAAGGCCATATAGTTGTCGACTTGAATTTTTTTCCAAAATAATGCCACGGCAGTAAAATAAGGTCGTTCTACTTTTGAAAGTTGGAGAAACAGCGTGACAAATATGTGTGTGTGCGTGGTGTGCGCATGCGCGAGTGCGCGTGGGGAAAAGGGCAAAAGCCGAGAAAAAAGGCAGTGTACAACGCTGGCGCTCATTATACCATCTGCTTGGAAAATCAAAGGCGACTCCCCCCCTCCTCTCTCTCTCCACCTGACTTTTTTTCTTCGTTCACCACGGAGCACATACACGCGCACACAGACACTAGTCTTTGTGCATTGTCGCCTCGTTTATACTGGCCAAACTTGACGCGAGCCTAGAATGCGCGCGATCGATCATTTTTCTCCTCGTGTTCATGCGAAATAAAACAAGTGCTGGCATACGAATCAATGGATTTCTCGTTTCCGCGCAACTGAAGTTGAAATTTTCGATCTCTTTCTCTGACGTGTGCATATCTGTAGTTGCGTACGTAGGGGTTGAAAAGGAGTAACATGGCAGTCTGTTTTTTCCTTAGACTGAAAATGCTGATGCTTTTTCCGCTTGACGTACAAGTGAAAAGTATAGTAATGTTCACCGAACATTATATATCAGTTTTGCACGTGTGTGGATGTGTGTGTACACTCGTACATCGGTCAGTGGGAGATGCTATATTTTTTGTTCGGATTTTATTTCGTTATGCAAGTGCCTCGGAATGGAAGAGCATTAATAGATTAGAAAAGTTTTACGAGTAAAAGAGTGTAAAATTGTTGATTTGAATGTTTTCATGGGATATTAGTCTAAAGTACTTCAAATTACTAATCCAGTAAACTCTGTGTCAAAAGAGAAGTTTACTGTGAAATTTTAGGACGACAAAGTCAACGACTGTGAAAAGATACGAGTCCGATTATAAAATGTCCAGGCTAATGATCCAAAAAGCTGTACAACGTTCAATTAGTTACTAATAGTTAAAACAATATTGTCCCTAAAATTGCCGTTGACGTGAATAATGTTCGATAAAACGATTAAAGGTAGTATTAAAGTTAGTGATATGTCCGTTACGTGAATGCGATTGTTATTGCCTTTGAAATTTATTGATGTAATACGTAACAGTACCATGAAATTTTATTTTCTATTTAATAACTCAGTAGCTAATGTAGCGCAGACTAATGAAGAATAATTTATTATAACATAATGTTGTCAGAAGCAATCTCTTTAATTATTTACGCGGCAAAGAGGATATAAAAAGAAATTTTGATATTCAAATTACGATGTGAAATAGTGAATATAAGAAGTACTATTTCTCAAGTACTATCGCGATACCTATTTGTTTCAAGGGCACTTTTAAGCAGATTTACTTTACTGGAAAAATGTAGTCTCAAAGCTTTTTGTTCAAGTCAGATTCAGAAGAAGATCGAGTGTTCTTTCGAAACTTGGTAAAACTACCTTAACCAAAAGCAACCGAGGTAACCAAGTTTTTATAATAGAATAATGTCAGCATTCACCTTGTCACAGTTTTCACAGTCTTTCGCAAATATGTCTTTTCAGGGACTTATTAAAGCTTTTACACACTTTATTTAATAAACGCTTTGAGCCACAATATATTAAACTAAAGTATAAAACTGAAATATTTCGGTATAGAGCAATTCACAGAAACGTTTAATTGCATTTAGACATGAGAATAAATTATTTTTCACAGCTTCAATAAAATTTGCCTGGGGAATCACTGAATTCTGGGCGTGAAAAATCAATACCAGAATTTTTTGCACCCTCTCAAATAATTTCGCTTCAAGGACCTCCGTCTCGTAATTCATGAGCTACAATAAAAAGCCTCCTCTTCTCTTGGAGTAATAAAATCCTACGTTAAATCAACGATATCGCACGAGCAGATGAAAGATGTGCGATAATTAAACGAAAAGGGACGCTGTATACTGTAAACAGAGCAGTGGAGAGCCAAAATCCGAGCGAGAGAGAGAGAGAGAGAGAGAGAGAGAGAGAGAAAGAGGGAGAGCTTAATAAAAGCTCGCGCACATGCATGCGTATGCAGCTATCTGTATGGTTCCACGCGCAGTCCTCGAGCTCTTCGCGAAAGGATTGCGGCCTGCGGGCGTAAATCAAGCGGGCAGCGCAAAAAGCTCCCGCAAAGCCCCTGGCGTTGCAAGCCCTGCATTGTTTGCCGGCAAGTTTCCGCAGAAGGGAGGGAAAATCCGCTTAATCCAATCGCGGCTTACGTTGTGTTGCAGGTACCTGGCGGTCGTGCATCCGATAGCGTCGATGTCGATGCGCACCGAGAACCACGCTTTCATCGCCATCTGCATCGTCTGGTTCGTCATCCTGACCTGCTCCGTGCCAGTGCTCATCATACACGGCGAGGTGAGCGTGCCTGCGAGCTTCCGGCGCATCTGTTCTACACATATTAACCACCTACCTCCAGCCGCGCGCTTTTTTTATATCGTCGCAGAATATTGGACTCTTTGTTTGCTCTCTACTCTCCCCGTTACGCTTTCCTTATCGCGATTATGGCGCGTGTTGTCTTTTTCAACGGACGGCCTGTACTTTCATGTTTCTTTTTTCGAGGGACAGCTGTAATAATGAAAACAGCTTCGACAACTAAGAGACTATACAACTAACATGAAATTCCTTTCTTCCTATTAAAAGCTATTATTCCTTTACAAAGCATCTAGCTCGACTCATCAGTTGATGTCAATATAGTATTTATAATTTCTTTGTTTACTTTGTTTTCTTTCTCTCTGTTTATTGACAATTTTACTCTCAACTATATAATCATTGTCACGACAACTTTTCATTGGTAATGTCCACTTGCAAATCTGTTCATATTTCTAAACATAGAACTGTCATCCGATCGCGAAAGTTAGTTTGCAGTAATCCTATAGCATGTAGTCAAGTGATAATTACGTGCACTAACTTCTTTGTAAGGCGAAACTCCTAGGTAATACTTACTAGGAGAGGGTCAGACCTCCAGATCACGAATTTTGCTCAAACTTTGAGATATGTTTTTGGATACCAAAATATGATGTAAGATGGAATATTAGACCCTAACGATTCGATAACTCGAGCCTATTGAACCGTTGGGGTCCAATATTCCATCTTACACCATATTTTGGTATTCAAAAACATATCTCAAAGTTTGAACAAAATCCAAGATCCGGAGATCTGACCCTCTCCTAGTTAGTAGTTAACAAGAATACTCAGAAATTATTTTTTCATCTAGCTGGGAATGTAATAAATTTCAAACACTTAATGAATTTGTGTATGTTTTTTTTTTATTTTACTTTTTCCAAATGAAACGCACTTTTTCATTGTTTGGATTAACTGTCGAATGTGCGGTAAAGCATGCCGTATTTTATGTGCAAATCAATCAGAAAAATGATTGCTCTATAAGCATTCGGAGTAACACGTGTGGCAGTTATCTGTAAAAATATCGACGCCTCAGGGAAAACGAGGTGGAAAGTTTTCCACGCCGTTAGAGCCCATCATGAGTAGCATCATACACAATCATTTTTGTTTGGTCACTTTTAAAACTTTCAGCATAAATCAGCTTCCAGCTGATACTTTGAAGAGGATACATATTGCATAGTGAATAATGCCTTACAAAGAACTTCCCTCGAAGTGACTTGAGCGAAATTCAAATGATGGAACCGTATTCGTTATAGCGTTAACTTTAACGATGACGAAATTAATGACGATACGATATGTATTGATGAATATTAAAAGAGTGACGTTATTGTGGGTTAGATTTTTTTTATTATTTTTTATGCGCACACGCGTAAGAGTGATAAAAATTTGATGGAATTTTAAAAAGGCACGTATGATCGGCAGTTTGTCACCGTAGAAGTTGTTTGAAAAATTTTACGACGGCTGTAAAATCCTTCAAAGTCGAGAGCATATTTCTCTTTTCGACACACGTGTGTCCACTCGTTCGCGATCCTGCGAAAGTGTCGGTATTTTTTCCTCGTCCCCCTCTCCTCGAGAGCATCCGGCCGCGCTGCTTAGCATTCAAAAGGCAAAATCCATCAGGAAAAATTGCTTGTCAAATTTTACAACTTCTTTTACGCGAGCTCGTGACGCGATCCTCCTGCCGCTCCCAAAAGCCGTATGCTCTATTTTCGGTGTGTCCTAGACGCGGCGTGCATAAAGCATCCCTAAAGTGCACCCGGACGCCGGGCGCGGCTGTCAAAAGGAATCAGAATTTTTCGACGGCCCCGCGAGCTGACGGCCGTCTGTTCATAGAGCCACGCTCCACTGGATAAGTATCGGCGCGAGCGCAGGCGGGTGCGAAAGCCTGTCGATAAACGAAAATATCATGCACCTGCTGCCGCTGGCAAGTGCGAGCTCGAGTAAGACGCAGAGGCGGTTCTCTTCGCGGAGCATTTTTATTGCGGGAGCAATCGAACATTGAAAAACGGCGGGATCAATGAAGACAGAACTGGAGCACGAGTGCTCATACTTTCCTGCTGACATTTTAGTCGGGATAAAAAAATGAATAATTTACGAAAAATCTAGCAAAATGTCCAGTATATTTATACGTGTCGAGGGGGTAGGGTAGAGCAGAAGCGAGAGCGGCGCGCTTCAAGTCTCAAGGGTGATTCGATTTTATTACGGCGTCAGTCAGGGCACTTCCTCTCCGGACTCAGTTGCAGTCCATTGGGTGGCGCGGTCCACGAAAACGTGGTTAAATATTAAGGGAAATGTAGACTGGGTAAGCCGGGCTGACGTTATTGCTTTCCAGTACGACCAGAGCCAGGAGCCGTGCGCCCTGCAGCAGGCGCGGGACGAGCAGATAGCCCACGGGGGCGACGGGAGCCTGCCGGTGGAGCTGCCCGTGCAGACGGCCTGCCGCATCCTGCCCGGGGCCAACTGGCCCCTCTTCCAGGTGACGTTCTTCCTGGCGAGCTACGTCGTGCCGCTGACGCTCATCTGTGGCCTCTACGTCTGCATGCTGCTGCGGCTGTGGCGGGGCGCGCGGGTCAGCGCCGAGAGCCGCCGGGGCCGCAAGAGGGTCACGCGGCTGGTCCTCGTCGTCGTCGGCGTCTTTGCTATTTGCTGGTGTCCCATTCAGGTGAGTGGCTCTTCTCCCTCCCTCTGCTGTCATCACTCGACCCGTTCACTTTGCCGGAACTTGGATTACTTTTTTATCAAATTAAGATCTAATATTCCTAGTGCAATTCTTCATTAATAAGTCAAGTATTCCAGGTTACGGAATTGTCACTGAGAATAATTACTGCTATTTACATTGGCTGTACATTACGAAGATGGATGGTAAAATACACAATGTGAAGTATTTTCTTGTTTTTGCATAACATATATATGCCAATTTATGTCAACATATTGTATTAATATTTCATTCTGCTTGTTTTTGATTGAATTGTGCTTTGAAATAAAACGTTTGTAGAGCCGAATTTGTTGACATAAATAGAATTCAACGCTCATGCTGAAGCTATTAAATATGCAATTTATTTTTGTTTATTATTTAAACAATTTATAATTTTGTACAAGCAAATTTAAATGAAAATATGTAATAAATGTGTATTTGCATACGGAAAAATGAGTTTTCATTTATAATTGCGCTTGAACTAATTTAAACTTAATAAATTTTACTGCAGTGTATTTTTTTTGCATCCATATTGCATTTTACGTTCCAGCATTAAAAGCTGAAAACTAAATAATGAATCTAACATAGTACGCACCGTTTCTGTTGAGTAGCCACTTAATAAGTATATATAGATTGAAAATAATCGTGTGTAATTTGCTGATATTTAATTTGATGCGAATATTAGCACGCTTTCAATTAAATAGTCAAACAGTTTATTTTGAATAAAACACAAAAGTATGATGTAAAATAAAATATTCCGTATAATTGCTTTATTGATTAAACTCTTTTAAAAAGTTTTATAATTATTATTCCGTAACATATAGTTTGTTGAAAAATCAGTTTTAAATTAATTTAAATCAATAAAGACGCTAATGAAAGTTTTCATTAGAAAAATGGTGAAATACTAAATTCAGTAGAACGAATGGCGACATATGCTGGAATAAGAGTTATTAGCTACATAAAATTTCACCTTCGGGACGGTGTGTGTATCCGATAATTGAATCGGACGGTTACGACTGAACAGTATTTACGTTAGTTTCCGACCGCGATATCCATCAGCTTATTTCAACCATTATTTGAAGGCTGATACAAACTATATTCTTTTAGTTATTTTAAAAAGTGTTGTTTAGTTATTTATCTTAACTCGTCGCAATGATAATTATTCATGAACTGTACCGAGCCAACATAAATATACGTTGATCGTCGTCTGTAACCATAAAGGCACAGTCAGGGAAACGACAACTCTCGAAATTCGAAAACATTATCAACTAGAGTGCCTCACGTCTAAGTTAGTCAGTAAATTTGCTCGAAATTGGCAGGTGATACTGGTGGTGAAGTCGCTGGAGCTCTACCCGCTCTCCTCGGCGACGATCATGCTTCAGATAGCGAGCCACGTGCTCGCCTACACGAACAGCTGCGTCAATCCGATCCTCTACGCTTTTCTCAGCGACAACTTCCGCAAGGCTTTCAGGAAGGTCATATACTGCAGGTCGCGCAACCAGCAGGATCAGCACAACCGGCTCGGACCGCTGACCAAGACGACGCGCGCCGGCAGTTCCGGCGACATATTATAGGTAAGCACACACGAGCAATTTCTGTCCCTACTCCTCGGGAATCGAATTCCGCTTGTGCAGCGCCCGAGCTCCGAGTGATGGATTAGGCGGGGACCGGGAGGCACTAGCCCATCCTTTCGGAATTTCCCGCGCCCAAGACTATTTGCTCGAGGCAAAGGAGGGAGAGGGATTAGTTACGCCCAAGTCGAAAAGCGTTCTCGCCGATTGATTGCCGGAGTAGGTAGCGGGTAACGGCTTGGCCGGCTGGAGTGCTCGAGATGGAAAAACGTGGAAATTGAGATGATTATTGGAATACGATCGGCGCTCGTTGGCTTCCCGGAGATTTCATGAAGAATGGCTAACTGCAGGAAAGTTCGCTTCGTTTCAAATAAAATTCTACGAGGAAACCTTTAGCTTCATCAAAGATATCTCACTGCAAATACTCCACGACTGATCACACTGCTTTATTATTACTTAAACTATTATTTCAACTCGATTCATTAGTCATTTATCATTTATTAAAACCTTAATGAATACATTTTTTCTTTGCAATGATTGGCAATTAATTCATAACGCACGTATTAATTATAATTTTTAATGGACGGTTATTCATCGAATTCATCCCGAAATAATTATTACCAATTAAAAGATATTATTTTTTATTGGTGTGTTCGAACGTGATTTTCAAATAAAAGTTTTATAATTTCGGAATATCGAAATTCAAAGTTCGGATTACCCACGTACGTTTTTTTAAAGAAATTACATTTTTAATGTTTAATCTCTAGTATAAATTGAAGTACCTTCTTTGTATTACTTACACTTGAAAAAAGCCGAGACTTTGAAACCCATAACCTGAATATTTTCAAAGTAAATCAAGCTTACATAATTCTATAGGAAAATTTTTATCTTCTTGAAATTGAAATTCAATTGCAGAGTTAATAGAATCCTTTAAAATTTTTCACCCCTTTCTTGAGCTTTTGCAAAGAGCTGTAGAGTCACGTTCTCAATTACGACAAACTCGCTTAAGTGAGCCTTTTATCTTACGTTTTATTTATTCAATTAAGTTATTTATCTTATTTTCTTATTCCTTATTTCAGCTGTTTTTTCATTTCCTACTGCGTCTTTTAGAGGCGCAGCCAGACGTCAGCTGATTGTTCCTCCCCCACTGTTGACCATCGAAAACCCTGAACACGAGTCTCTCTTTCACTCGTTGAGCTTTACAACAACGAGATAACGTTCTTATCCCTCAACCGCCGATACCGTTTATAAACATACTACCAAGGGGGGTGATGATCGATAAATTTTACGCCGTCGTGGCAGCGCAACCGGGCCGCCGCCGGCCAAGTTAGTTTTACGAGTTTTTTCTCGCCCGGCCGAGGGCGAGACTTGCTTGCTTTTTCTCTCGAAAACAAGTATGTCTATAGAGGGAAAAAATTCAACAGCGATAGCTAGGAAGTGATAAGATGTCAATAACCTCACCTACAGTTGTGAAGCTGTATGTCGGTGGAATTCATCTAATCGTCCAAATTGGCTCTTTGACTTTAGGCCAACGCGATTTTTTACTTACAGAATTAAAGAAAAAATTGTTTAACTGTAATGCATAAGTACATCAAGTTGAGTTTTTGTTGATGGAAGTAGGTTTGACTAAACTTGATTTTAAATTTTTCATAAGATCTTTCAGAAACTCTTATTGATATCTAATTGTTATTGTAATCACAAACGTTTAAAATTATTTACAATAAATTATATAATATTTCTCACAATACTCTTTCCAAAGCAAAAAAAATGTATGGGGTATTTATAAAGAAATAAATAGAGCATTACATTGCAAAGTTCAAATAGCAGAAGGATTTACTTTTAACTTTGTTTATAATGAGAACAATAAAAGTTCCTATTGAAACTGAAGAGCGAAAAGTGAAAGTTTATTAGCATATAAATTTACGTGTCCGGAATCTATTTAATTGCGTCTTACGCTTACGTCATTCAGTAACAATTAGCTATTACTAGAAAAGTTAAACGGTAAAGATAATACAATCTCATAGCGCCGATGCTTGTGTAAAGAAATAGATACTATAACAGTTTTCTTAATTTAACATTGTATTATAGACTGTTTTTCAACTTTTCAATTTATGAGTGTTTTAATATTATAATGTGTCTGTATTGATCAATCGTCTATCATACTTCGTTTACCTGTTTTTTGGCCTATGAGGTCATGTTTTTTCTAACTTACCTCAGTGATTTCATTTAATGCTAACGCACTTCAAGTCCTCCAAAATTATCACAATAATTTAACTATAATTATTGAATTTATTATGGTATATTATTTAGTATTTTATTTAACCTCATAAGAGTTATCGATTATATCACTTTTTAAATAAACCGACTGCATCGTATGGTGAGTGTCGATAGGAAATGAGCACGATAGTTGATTTCCTGCAAAATTAATCAAAGTTGTTTATGAAGTCAACTTGGTAAAAGAGAATTTTTTTCCTTTCCTCTTTCCAGGAAATCGCAGTTTCTTATCTTTGTAAACTAAGAAGTCGAGAATTTTCCCTACTATTGTGTCTCTTACTATTTGTTGCTAAAACCCTTCTAAAATTTTTTACTGCTTTTCGTCAAGACGAGTCTTTTTATATAAATGAAAAATAAACCTGACAGACTGTGTAAGTAGAAAGGTAATAGAGATAGAAAGAGGTCGAAAAAGAAAGAGAGAGAGAGAGAGCGAAAACTGGCGTCGTTTAAAATTGACCCGTCGCGCAAGGGGTAAATCAAGATTTTCCGAGTACTTATGTCGGTGCAGTTGGGTTTAACGGAGTTGACGACAAGGTCTGGTGTATACAGCAAGCGAGATATTTGCAGGCATGCGAACTCTACTCAAGGAATTTTCACGTTTACGATGTCCACGGGGCGTGATTTATGAACTTTTAATCAACGCTCGATCTTCTGTGCTAAAATTACTAGCTTTGACGTTTGAATTTCGGATTTTTCAATTTTTTTTTTATTTCTTATATATTATCAGTATAGAAAAAAACTGTTCAATTTCTAAGAAGAAGTCATTTTTATCATCTTATTTAATTGTCATATAATGCATTTCACATACGTGTATTTTTTTTATAGAATCAAGTGAATAACTTTTTTTAAAGGTTATCTTGTATATTTGTTGTAATCTGCATATATTTATTATCAAATTTATCAAAATAATCATGGTAGTATCATCGTATAGTAAAAGATACGAAATCTAATTGCATCCAAAGCCAAAGCCATTTTCGGAACTTTTGTGATAAAGCAAAAGATAGTAGTGACGTTGAAAATAATAAACATCTGAATCACTCAAAATTCATCTTCACGCTCGTTGGTTTAATCCGTTACACATTGTATTTATAGTCGTAAAAATTTCGTTTGAACGCACAGCTGGAAGATCAATGAAAAACGTCAAAAAGCTATCTTCACGCACTTAATTTCTTCGGACAACCAATTGACGACCTCTTTGTAAATTGTCAACAATCACTAAAGTGAAAGATAAACTAAAGAGTTATGACAGATCAAATTACTTTGGCTTACATAAACTTTACGGTTCTTTTTTTATTTTTTTGTAACGTTAAAAGGGCTTTTAATTAAAAACGAAAGTTATTTCAATTTGTTCAAAAAAATGATAATTTGAAAGTATTTAAATTGTTTTCTATCAACATTGTTTTATCATAAATATACAATGGGTTTTGAAACTGTAACTAATCTTGCAGCGATATTTTTATCTTAGTAAACTATTATCTTCTATAAAGCTGAAAGAAATTACTATAAAATACAGAATGGTATTAATTTTATTAAATTTTACGTTGGTGTAACAAAATATTAAGATTTGACATCCTGATAAATTTCCTGTTGCCGGTGTCAAAATAAAAACATTGAAGAGATTAAATAAAAGCGATAAAAAAATATAACAGCTCAAGGCGCTCTTGTACCTTACAGCTTCTAAGGCCAAAACCAACTAATAAAAATAGAAAAATGTTACTTAATTATATTATATGACATATATCTTATACTTAAACACTATTCTCGATAAAATAGCCCAAGATATAATCCATATACTATTTTACTCAGAGTAAGATAAAAACTTTTATTTATAAATTTGGAAAAGTTATTGAAAATGCAAATTTTAGGTTTCTACAGTTAATTGTTAATTTGATTGACTTATTTTTATGAATTCTTAATACAGTATAAAATTGTTTTATTATTAATCCTTTATGTAAACATTTGTATGATATTTTGTTTTCTTGAAAATATATTGAAAAAAGGAAGTAAATTGATTGTCTGAACATGAAAACGTGCTAGCATTTTTAATAAAATTGACACAGGTATTTCTTTATAAAGCGTTGCTATTAATTTTTCAGTGCTATGACTAAAACAAAAGTTTATAAATGTAACTCAGATGCTAGTCGTACTTTACAGATAGGTAACAATTTTACCCTTTGTGGAATGGGTAACTATAACATTTTAAACGTAAATTAAACATGCACATGCGCTGATGACGATGATTCGCCGGTCGTTTAATTGTGAATTTCATCTCTGAAGAGTAATCGGGGGAGCGTAGAAGAAAAAATAAATGTTCGTGTATAACGCTAGTATAATATATATATAACTATTTAGATTAGTTAGCATGTATGTTCGTTTTGGCGGATTTCCGCCGCAGCCGTTCTCTCGTAATCGCGCACCTCTCCAAGAAATGAGCTGGGGAGAAGGATGAGATTAAAATCTCCGCCTCGCTGTTTTTAAGATGTACGCGTAGGCGGGGAAGAGCTACTTGTGGATTTAATGTATGATGTGTTATTTTGGTTTTATGGAAATTCATGGCTCCTTTTGTGCATGCATAAGTCCGTGGCAGATCGTGTCAGTGCTCGCGTACAAATTAAAGTACAGACTAAAATTTATTTGCCCTTGTTCATTCTTTTTTATCGCAAGGTTGAAAACATCACGTTAGCAATAAAAGCGTTGAAAAGATTTAATTTTTTCACAAGATAGATGAAAAATTCTTTCTCTAATCTAATTTTTACAATTTACCAGAATAAAACATATTTGAAAATTAATGATTTGAATTGAAAATCAATGTTTATTACTATACTATCTAATCATTGTTTTTATTATATTTATATCCCTCTCTTAAAAAAGTGATGAAAAGGTGTTGTGAAGCACTTAAAGGGGCAATGCGATTGGTTGATGTTTCAATATCCGGTCTGAACACTGTCAAAATTCAAAATATTCTCTTATATGAAATAAATGTTTGTACGAGCGATTGTGTAAATCAATAAAATAATCATTAAATTATTCAATATAAGTTTAAAATATTTGTTTCTATGAAAAAGTGTTGCGCGCGCGGCGCACATGGATATAATTCGTAGACAAAATTTTTCTAACTAAATCTAAGAAGCATGATTTCCTACGAGAGATCTGTTGAGAAAGAAAAGTTCGATGTCTCGTAGAATGTCAAAATGTGGATATGAAGGAATTGTTTTATTTGAAATAATAAAAAGTTCTTTAAAAATAGAATCATAAAGTTGTAAATTCGAGAAACTGTCGCACTGTCGATCATGGTCTATTTCTAAGAAGTTTTAGCACAAAGAATAAAATAAGTTTAAAGTGTAAGAAAAAGTTTCTTTACATCATATAGAGGAAAATTGTACAATATCGATCGTTTGTGGAAAATCTAGTAATAATATTTGATTCTATGAGTGAAACTTTATGTTTAAAAAACAAGTCCGTTTGACGAAGCATTTTCAAAGGGAAAGATACTTTTCATTAATTATCATAGAATGAGGGCGATTGTCTTACTCCCAGTCTATAGGTCAAGCATCTCGATCGCATTTGTATAGTTTGTGCTCGACACTTTGAGCATTCAAACGGAGGCGAGTGCAGGTTTCTAGAAGCCGTTTTCGTATTGTTATAACAAACATCTAACTACTTGACTTTTTGTTGGCGCGTCGTGCATAGCGCGGTTTAACAGAGTTCTGGAATAGGAAGATCCAGGGTTCTCCAAGTAATGATGACCACGCGTTTCCAAATTAAGGAACTGTATTTATTGACGCACATTCGGACCATGACTTTTCTGCGACTAGTCTAATCTTTTTCTCTCTTCTCATCTCTCTTTCTCCTGCATACGTGCGCACATACATATAAGTATCAGTTGCAATTTTATCTTTGCATGCTAACAAAAATTTTAATGATATTTAAATAGCTTCACTCATTCCATAACCTTAGAGGATGCTTACTGAAATTGGGCGTAAACATTTATTCTTCAGTGCTTACCTTCAAAATTCTGTGTATACACTTGAAATTGGAAGTTAACACATTTATTAAAAAAGTATTTACTTGGCTTTAGAAAAAGATGCGTTTTTTTAACTATCAACATTATTATTGTTGTTTTTATTCTATTTACTGACTGAAAAGATGTGTCTATCATTCATAGATTATAGTATTAGAACCAAAATATGTTTAATAAAATGAAAAACGGTTTTGGTCTGCTATACAGGACTAATCGGCAGCGTGATGTAGTTTTGCCGCAGTAGGCGACCTACTACTTTCCCAAGTTGTCGGGTTTCTTCTTTCGCACTGTTTGAGATTTAAAAGAACTTTAATTTATACATCGAAGTAACTTTGAAAGGAAGTAAAGCCAACGTAAAATTTACGATACTATTATTATTTTTTAAAAATTGGAGGTTATTTTGACTCATGAGTTATAATAATTTGCAGGTTTTTTTTAGTTTTTATGTTATATCTTATATTTATGTTAGGTTTAACCGTCATTATAGAGTAAAAATTGAGAACAATAATTAATATTTACTATAAAAAGTTAAAAGAAATCGCACTGCTTGGAACGTAAATTAGTTGTTCTCTCCAAAATTTTAAATGTTCGCACGAAATTTCTAAACTTATTTATGAGCTTATTCATGAAGCTGTAGCTTCGTGAAACCTACTCGCCAGTAATAGTACTAATTATAGTTGTGGTTGCGCCTAGGCACGGTATTGCTTTGGATACCAACGGCAAAGCAAGAACCACAAGAAAACTGGGATGATGAAAATTAAATTGCTAAAGTCTACCTATATATACTAACGGCACATAGCATTTCATTTTATTTTTTTCGGGCGTGAGGAGTGATGCAGTGCCGAGGATGAAAGAATGCCAGAGAATTTCACGTATATTTGGTCTTTGCGATTAAAGCTTTCCATTAGGCCACCGCTCGGTAATTACACGGTCGGCAAAAATCGCATTCAGCCGTCCGTCATCGTGTAATTTTCGTCTTTCTCTCTATACCTCCCCCTAGTTTTTCGACTACTTTTTCCCGAGGCCTCGACCACATCCGTCGTATATTTTTCTTTGTTAAACGCGGTTTTTCATTAAGAATGCGGCCTATTGTGGCGTAGGCCATAACCACGATGTCCATTAGCAAGAACGAGAGAAAATCCGCGTTATTAATTTAATCGGCCTTGGCGAGTACGATAAACAAAGGACAGTTTACAATTACTTTTTCTTTGTTCGCTAAAATTCGTTCTAGATGAATTTGACATTGATGAAAAAGTAACGGGGGGGGGGGGTGGCACAGCCCCCTTATAGTCGCGTTGCGTTCGGCACATCAATCCTCTCGTAGTTCAAAAGCTCCTTGCTTCGTTCGTCGCGTTACTGTCTGTTCTATATAAAAAATTGTTTTTACATTCTAGTCATGACCGCACTCCTTAGGATAACCTTATAAACTGCAGGCAATTAAAATGGACTTATTTTCGGTGAAAATCGTTTTTATACTGTATTTAATAAATTATTGTTTTTTAGGGGGTTACGCAATATTGGCTCTAGTAAAAATATAAGGCTCTTCCGAGAAGCGGACAGGTCTATAAATGAGAATAATTATTTGTATGATATGATTGTCGGCTCAATATATTAGGAAACAATAAAAAAAACGACTGAACGTTTCAACGAACTACGCATATTTAACGTATTTCAATTCACGGGGGCAGAATCATAATTGCCTATCGATCGCGCCATTCTTCAAGAATCTGCACGCGCTACCGACAGTGTAATGAGGAAAAACGAGCTACGAAACCGCACGCGCACGCCCCGTGAGGAAAACAACCTCGCCCTCCTCTTATGCAAGATTTCATAAAAGAACGATTGATCGAGAGTCGATCACGCTCGTCTACTTTTTTTTCTCTTGGTTCTTTTACAGCTTAAGGAATTTTTTTTTACTTTCAAATGAAAGCTATAATTTAAAACTGCTCGGCTCAATATTAGCTCTTGAGTTTGTAAGATACGAAAAAAACCCTTCGAATTATATAAACAATAAATAACTAATCCCCTTGGGATGATGGAAATAACTTGATTTTAAAACTATCAGGGATTATCCACACGTAGAACTCCGAGACAGCGCACTGTACAGTAAATTTGAAAAAGGCAGACATTAATATATTTCAGCTGAAAGAGAAGCTTTTCGGTCGAAAATTGCGAGAAGACAAGAAAGCTAATACATAAATAAACAGGAAGCTCAGCTCGCGAGCTTAAAGTTACCCACACCCTCTCCGCCCATATAAATCTCAGCTCGGAGCAAAAAAAGAAAATACGAGAAAGCCCATCAATTTCGTCCTCCTTGGCTCTCTGAAAGAGCACATTGAACAAGAGGTAGAGGAGTAACCGAGTCGGGCCGTTTTGCTCTGCTTTCAGTTGCCAGGAGTCTGCCGAGGACGAGGCGAGGACGAGGCGAGGACGAGCACCATCGAAACGTGAAACATTGCGTGCGACGAGGCGGAGAGCCAGAGACCCTTTGACTCTCCCGTCGAGCTCTACTTGCGGACCCGACAACGAGTTTCAGCGCGTGTGTTTGCGCGAGAACGCTATGTGCACTGGTGAACTAAAGAACGCTTAAGCACGATCGGGGCTTATATATAGTGTCAACGATTACGAGATGTTTCATCTTTTTTTTTAAATATCAAATAAATTATAATAAATTTATTTCTAAATACTATCAAACCCTGTTTTTCATTGCTATCACTCCCGCTTATTATTTTTCTATTGCCTTTCGTAAATAAAACTATATTTATTTTTACACACTGTCGATTTCTGTGCGATAAACAAATATTTACTCTCAATATCTTTTAAATATGTTTTTATTTTCAATTTGACTTTTGAAAATTGAAAATAAAAACATAAAATAAATGAAAAATAAAAAGTAATGAATTTGAGATAAAATTATTCGAATAAACTCAATCCATAAATTTATTGAAAGTAACAACGCGAGTTGGTCTGTAAATGTTTGTGAGTTAAATCGTGTATTTGCAGAAATATTTTTCTTTAAATATTTATCGTTTTATATTTATTTATGAATGAACCGAAGCCAATTACACAGTTAAAGCTTCATACTGTAAAGTCCCATGAAAATTCGTGGTTTTGTGCAGACTACTTGCGCACTGCTGAACAGTCACTTGGTTCGAGTGTCGAGCGGTCCTCCCGGATGCCTGCGACTCTTCAGCACCATTAATTCCTCCACAACGTGGCTGTTGGATCGCCAGGGTTTGGAAAGGTCCGCTTCAAGTGCGGTTACTACAAGGGGTAAGGAACGCTGCTGTTCTGCGAAACTTTCGAGCTCGAGGCCGCGCTCGTTTATCTCTACTCGAAGATGTTTACATATCTAGCTACGCCGTAGACTCATCTCAACTGCGAATTCAAATGGGTTACTCGCCTAAGAGGATTGCCCTCATTATTCAGACAATTTTCTTTTTACAGGCATTTAAAGTCAGAGTGATTAACATAATACCTCCCCACTGTTTACTTTCAATTAAGCGAAAACTTTCTTAAAAATTAGGCTGATTTCGCTGATCGTGCTATTTCGAACTCGAAAGCATTCCTAGGAAAAGCGCTAGTATAATCACCATAATTACAGCGCTAGCAGGTCGTGCATATATCGGAAGCACAAAATGAAAAGCAGCTTACGCATGCGTCCGTCCGCGCATGCGAATCTCGACACTCTTGCATTACCGTGTGCGTCTGGCTTTTAAATTTTTAGCAGAAGTCGCTGCCATTGCTTGTGCTTTTACGCAAATGAAAATTATTGACGCGTATTAACAAAACATGTGACTCATGCTCCGGCCGTCGAGTTTTTCAAAAGAAAGATTGAGCGTGTGCAAAGTACAGGAGTACTCGATGGCAGATTAAAAATAAAGAATAAATTCGTTATTCTTTGGTTTATTAAAACTGTGTGTTTGCAAAGTAATAAAGTATAAAAAATTTTATTTATTTTATTTTGTGGATTGATACGCTGATCTTTTACAATTAAACAGAAATTATTGATAAAATAGATACAACATTTAATAAAAAAAAAGGCCTGGCAGATTCAATCTTTCAAAATTCTAGAGATTAAAATGCTCTTTAAGTTCTATTATACAAAATTGATTGTTACTCTTTAGTCATATAATTATTTAGAAAACGCATATTCAACAAATTATTTTAAATGATTTTTTTTATTTATTATTGAAAGGTAGCGTGTTCAAATTTGACACAGTATTTGATAAACTTGTCATAAAAAAAGTCAAATTAAGTATGTTCAGTAAGAAGAATGAATTTTTAAGCAAATTATAACTGCTATAATATTTTCTTTTATATCTCTTTATTATACGCAACATGTACAAAATAGAATAAAGTGAACGGAATACCTATGTGGTTACTTACCATTATCCCCTCTATCGCTGATCTCACAATTAATAAGCAACAACAGTATCAATTATAAACGAAGTGCACCGAGAGTTACGAGAAGCTCCCGTAGACGACGTCATTTATTAAAATTACACAAGACCTTAATCGACTGACGGATCATCCTTTTCTCTTTTCGTAAGGTAGAAATACTGCTGTCCCTATAATTAGTCAGAGCTTTAATGGCGTACTGCCACGGGATATGCCAATAACAAAAGATGGTAAACAGTTTATGTTTGATTAAGGGTTTGCTGTTTCACGATATTGCTCTATGCAATCTCTAAAATTAGTATCTGTAGTTGTTTTTTTACATGTATGCCTTCAGTTATGCCAAATTCATTATTCTATATAATTTAAAAAAATGTAGTTTATTAATTATTATTGTTTAATTTCATTAAATAAGGGTAAGAGAGAAATATTTGTAAATCTTTGAAACGCCAGTGTTTGATTGCGTGACGCCTAGTGGTGCCAAAAGATTTTCCCTTTCATTCAATATCCGCTGCAGAGGCGAAAATGAATTCACGATGAAATATGCAGTTTCGGTAAATCAAAGCAGAAGTGTTTATAAATTGCGTGACTGCGCTCGAAGTTTCTCGAACGTTCGTAGAATTTTATAACTGGATTTTGATTTATTAGCGTGAATTTGACTACTCAATACTAAAAGTAAAATTATTAAGATTACAAAAGCAAATATTAGTTTTGCACTTTAAAATCAATTATTGTAAGTTAATTTTTATCATATTTTAATTAAAACATATTATTCAGTGGAAATCAAAATATAGAAATTTTCAATATTTATTCTTTAGAATAACGTTTTATCTACATACGTATAAGAGAGGATGAATTTTAACCATATGTGGTCAAGTTTTTCATTGAATTTCACATAAAACTTGTTGAATGATGGCTTATCATGGATATTGTTAATTCGTGGATAAAAGTATTGATCCGGTTTCCGGCTTGAATTGAAAAATTTTAAAGTGAAAGCGAATGTTCGGTTTGAAAATTAACGCTGAAACCCTTATTGGTTTCATATTCTTTTACCTTTTGTAATTGGTTGTAGAAATAGTAATTTTAATCATCTTCAATTAAAAAGTATAAAATTAATCTTTATCCATTTTTAATGAAAACTAGCTATTTAAAAGAAAATCACGTAACAAAATTTCTCGTAAAAGGAGATATATTTTATTTTACGAGAAGTATGACTTTTTTTAAATTACTTGAGCACTTATGTTATCCAGTAAAGTTCTCCAGTTTCAATTCATAATAAAATTATAAGATCCAACATGTTTCGAGAAGTCGTTTAAATTGCTTTTAGGATGTACAGTATCACTTTTAATTTCCGAATCAATGTTTCTGTTAATCTTGGATTTATAAAAGATTTGTTCAACTTCATTAAAAATTAATACGGATGAAGAACTAGAATAGTATTGTACAATAAAAATTGCGTAATCCATAACTCAAAATATCTTAGAAACTGATAGAAATTGTAATTTGAATTCCACTGATTAGATAATTTTTTATTTCATAGCCGCCTCATACTGATCTAACTTTGTGAAAAGTAATACAAAGCAAGAGAGCGTATATGGGTTAAAAAGGTTTGATCATTCCTTTCACAAATTGACCTTTTAAGGAACTTTTTCATGCAGTGAATACTCCCAGTGTTTTCGGAGAACAGAGTTTTCCAATTACAAAGAGACGAAACTTTTTCAATTTTCAGTGACTACTAGAAAATGCTTATACTTTACTGTGTTTGAAATCTACCGTTTCTCAAAATTTTCAGGAGTATCGATATCCTATATAAAAAAGAGATGGACTTGAGATTGTCATCTCTAATGATTGCGATTAGTCGATTTGGAATGACCATGTAAAATTTGATTGGCACACGATAGGGCGCGCACTGACACTGCTAGTATCTTAAATATCTTATAAACTGAAATTCTTAAGATTTTTTATCTAATTCAAGACACTAACATATCGCAAATAAGAAATATAGTGATTGATATTTAAAATGAACACATTATTGTTATAATGTTATATACGAGAGGACGATAGAGAGAAGTGATCAAGTTAATAGGTCACGTGAAAACTTTACAAGTAAAAAATATTGAATTATATATTGAAATGCAATCTAGAAATTTTATATATTATTTAGACAATAAAAAACTATTAAATTTAAATAATATTCGTTGGGTGTACTATATGGGATAGTAAAATAAAGCCGATTAAACATCAATGTCTGTCCAAACTCGGGTTGTACTACTTTGACACTCTTGGTAGGAGGAAAAATAAATTTGCCATTTCAATAACTGTTTTACTCGGTAAACTAACAATTTTTATAAATATCATGTTTTTGCATATTTTCAATAACAAGACAGGTTTTATAGGTCGCACTTTTGAAATTGACTAAGGCCGTCGTAAGTATTCTTTGTTTCAATCATTTGAAAGCTCA
The DNA here is from genome assembly GCA_035583055.1 of Torymus tubicola. Lineage (NCBI taxonomy): Eukaryota > Metazoa > Arthropoda > Insecta > Hymenoptera > Torymidae > Torymus > Torymus tubicola. Next base: position 31,748 of record JAWWEQ010051114.1, on the reverse strand, counting down.
AAAAAGAAACCGGAAAGTTCTTAAAACTAAATGATGAAAAATTAAATCTACAATTTATATTTTATTTATTATAATTATATTGCAATAGTTTAATGTGCATGACATATTTTTATTACTTATTTGTAGCATTTCATGTTGTAACGTTCCTAATACTTAAGATTAAGGCTTTATTCGGGTGTAAAAGTAATAAAAATAATAATAATTATAATCTCTGAAAGTGAAAAAATTTTTGAATTATTTTTAATACGTCCATATGTTTTAGATTAAGAATATAAGAATTTTATACCAAACTGGATAATATAGAAAGTCTTGGTCAACAGTGAAGAATATGCTGATCCGCTCTTAAACTCTTGATTCACTGCTGCCCCCCATTCCTCTCTCTATCCATCCATCGTTCTACTTTTCCGTCTCACATTGAGGATTCATCCGAGAGGCCGAAGAGAAGCAGCGCGGATGCAACTTTCAGCCCATAGCAATCGAGTCGCGTCTCAAGATACTCGAGAGAGGCACGTAGGCCTCGACTTTTCACTGTCTGCCGAGTAATGCACGCTTGGTCCTCCCTCATTCTTCTTTGCAGCTAAATCAAAAGTTGGCGAAAATCTCAGCGGGTCTAGGCAAACAGTAGCTGCAGACTCTTTTTCAACACGCGATGAGAATTTTCTCGCGGGCGAATCAGAGACGCACCAGTGGCTGGCCTGCGTCCTACGTTCCTCCCACGTCCAACCGCGATCTGCAGCCAATGCATACCTGCTTGTGTAACGAATCGTTCGAATCGTTACAGACATCCTTGGCTGCCAAAAGCTGCAGTTCTGAAACAGTATATTACGGATGAATTAGTTAAGCAATTTGACGAATGATAGACTTTGCGCAACAAGTGTGAAGGTCAGTATTTTTCATCGAATAATTAGCAGAGGCTTTGGCGCGTAAACCAGTCTATGGGCGAATTAAGGGCGCTTATCTAGCACTGCCATCGCACATGATGCAGCAATCCTGCGAAAGCCCAAGTTCGCCATACAACTAGTCAGCCGTATAAACAGCTCCTAGGAGGGAGATAGAGAACAGCTGCTTTGAAGTAGCGCGCTGTAGCTGCATGTCCTCGCCACGTCATAGGCAGCGAGCTGAGCTGATCTCACTGCAGCTCACTCCCGCCCGCAGATCCCTGCAACGTCGCCGTCGCTTTGAGCCGTCGACAACCGGCGTCGGCAATGCCGTCCATCAATCACTTTCTCTCGCGCCAGCGCGCCCGACGTGTCCCCCCTCCTCCCCACACACACACACCCTCCCTCCTTCGGGAAGTGAGCGTGAATGACCGATTCTGCGAATTGACTTCCAGATGACGAATAAATTACCGGATAAATAATTTGGGTGGGGCCGAGGGTTATTAGTTTAGCTCGTAACATGCTCTCGGCTGTCGCGCATTGTCCAGGACGCCGAATGAGGACGAAGAGGCTAGGCTCGTGTTTAGACTTGTTGACGTTTGGGAAAATTAATCGATATATATGCATCAGGAGATGCGTCTGTGTGTGTGTGTTTGCGTGTGATTCAAGCATAGGAATATTAATGATGCATGCAAAATCCAATTGAATATTAACTTTCACAACAACAGCGAATACATCAATTTTGTAGTAAAGGCAATTTCGACCCGCAAAAAAGTTAGTAAATCGAGGATGGGAAAATGAAACATATATATCCATTTCGCTTTCGCCTCGTCAGTTAAGAGTAATTTCATATTTTACTATTATTATATTTAAGCTTTCCTAACCCGTAAAGCCGCTAACAAAAATTTGTTTTTCACGCTAAAACTACGATAAATAATAATGTAAAATTGGTCAATTTTTAGTTCTCGCAATCGATCTACAAATATAAAATCAAAAAATTATAAGCTTTAATAACCAAAAATTGAAAGAAAATGCTAAAACTGGCTATCACTTTTTAATATCGTCAAAATGCACTAATTTAAAATGCCCCTGTGCTATTTGTACAACATATTTATGTACATATATTAAGTACCATGGACATAATATTAATTTTCAACAATTCAAATAAACATATAATATCAGGATCGTATTTATTAAACTTTTGTTTTTTCACAAAATTTCTGGAATTCAGAGTGGAAAAAGAACGAGGGGCTAAAGTCTTTTAGCAGTTAACAGAATTCTACGGCAGGTCATTTGCATTAAATCCCGGCAATGACTGGAAAGTTAACTCTTCCGTAAGTAATATCAAGAAAACTCAGTGAATCAAAAGCGAAGAACAAAGAAAAAAACGAACATGCCCGGAAAAACAAACAAAAAACGATAGCTTAACACAACCTTACGCTTCGTTTGTGTTATAAATGCTAATGCTATTACATTCCCCTTCCATTGCGAACTGAAAGTATTTACTCATAGATACCGTGATTATCATGACGAAGGACTACTATTTTTATCCTGTTAAAAAAAAAATTAGTCGCAATATTTTAATTCGTTTAATATAATTACAATATTGTGTCAAAAATTTGTAATATTTTGTTTGTAGATACAATTCCGTATTTATATTATAGCTATCTTATATTTTCAATTAATTATTGTAATAATTTAGGGGGTCTTACACCTATAGGCCACTGAGGCTAAAATCACTTGAAAAAATAAAGTAAAATATTATTATCAATAGAAAAACATTATCTACTATTAGTATAACTATTTTTGGAAAATATGACAAAAATAGAGGTCCTTTGATTCTTTTAGTCCTGAGATACAGTCTTACTAGAAAAAAAGATTGGTGTAATTTTTTTTTTAGACTACTTGATGGATTTTCATGGGGTAAAGTGCAAATTATTTGTAATACACCCACCTATGGCAAGAAGCTCTGGATTTTTAAAATTTTTTGATTAAGTATTTTTTTTATGCAAAAATCCATGTAAATTATCAACATTAACAACAAAAAATGGTTTTTTGCATCAAAAAAATACTTAATAAAAAATTTTTAAAATCCAGAGCTTCGTGCCATAGGTGAGTGTATTACAAATAATTTGCACTTTACCCCATGACAATCCATCAAGTAGTCTAAAAAAAAATTACACCAAACTTTTTTTCTAGAAAGGACTGTATCTCACGGCTAAAAGGATCGAAGGACCTCTAGTTTTGTCATATTGTCCAAAAATAGTTATACTAATAGTAGATAATGTTTTTCTATTGATAATAATATTTTACTTTATTTTTTCAGGTTATTTTGGGCTCAGTGGCCTATAGGTGTAAGACCCTCTTAATTAAATTCCGACTTCTGAATGTATAATGTACTTTGCAATACTTACAAAACCTTTCAAATTTATGTTTTTAGCTTTTAATATAACAAAATAATTATCCATTATACAATTTCAGTTTTTAACCTCTGATATATTCAAAAGTATGGGTCAACAAAATCTGATAAGAGAGTTTCAAGCATATTTATTTTTTGACCTCCCAATTTGACAGACACTCGGCTATATATAATTCTTTGTTGAGAAAAAATTCCATTAAAGCAAACACAAAATGTAATTTCATAACTTTGATCGATTCTCATTTTGGAAATATGAAACTTAAGAAAATAGAAAAATTGCATGCACTCTTTATTTAAATAGATGGCTAAATTGCGGCAATAAAGCGCATGCAAACACATTCTCAAAATCCGAAATGAACGCGCGAAAAATTTTGTTCGCCGACCTACAAACTCTTTACAATATTCTCAATCGCTCGGCACAAAGGAATACTTATAGCGCATTCGAATGCCTGGTGTTGAATGCAGACTTGTTTCCCCAGCTTGACAATGCTACACATCGCAGAATAAAAGAAAGGCTGGGACGATCGTACTCGCAGGAGGCGAGTAGAGCAGCCAGACGTTTAGCCGAGCCGTATACATCGTCATCGATTTGCATGTACCCGAGTGAGAAGGAGAGAGAAAGAGGGGAGGAGAGAGCTTCCTCTTTTTTTAATGCATACAGGTTCCCTCGTATCTTGAGAACGATCCGTAGCTCGAGTGGCACTTGTCCGTGCGCGCGAGCTTTCACTTTTGAGGTATTAAAAGGGCGTTGCCGTGCGGTGTTTTGCGACTACACAGTAGTTAACTCTTTAGTTTGCAGCAATGCGGTTGGTTTCATCCTTTCTGTGGCGAAGACGGAGCAGTTCAGTTCTTTGTCAGGATTTTCTTCTCGCTGGATTTGAGGTACAGTCAGTTCCTTATAAATGGCGACTGCAGCGGTAAAAAGTCATTAGAGAAGTTAAAAATTTCAAAAGCTTACTTAGCTTTAGTTTATTTTACGTAAATTATTAACAGTAATTATTTCGCTTTAACCGGTTGACTGGTATTGTGTTATATATCAACACATTTGAATAACTTCTTCAATTTCTGACCGATTTTCACTAAATTTTGTATAAACATTTTTTGCAATGCCTTATCGAATTAAAAACCATAAATTTTATAGTTTTAAACATTCATTAAAATGAAACTACATGAAAAAGACAAATTTTAATAAAGAGTCAAGATATTTTTTAAACTGAATTAGTTAATAAGAGATCATTTATTCAAAATTTAATGTTCGTAAAAGAATTATGACTAATTACGAAATTGTTTCTCAATAATACAGAAAAGCTAATACTTTGTCAATAAGAAATTTAAATGTATGAAAATCTTCATAAATCAGAAAAAATAATTATTTTAGAGACATTATTGACATTTGGAGGGAAACACGTAATAGGCAGACCGAATGAAGGAAGAAAAGGTCATCAGTTCTGCATCTGCATTGAATGGAAACAGAACGGAACCGAGAGAGTCTCCCGTCTCTGTCGGGCGATGACTCAGCTGTCGGTGGCCTGTTCTAGAAGATCAGTAATAGATCAATTCACACCCTACGCATCGGATTGTAACTTGTATGTACTTATCATGCAGCTGCTGCAACTTATTTATTTGGTCAGGGTCCGGGGAATGATGCCTGACTGCAACCGCTGGTGGAAAGTCAACTTCTGTACTGAGATGAATTTGGAGAGGGTTTGTACAATATACACTTGAGAACTGTTAATATACGAAAATTGATTCTACTATTGTTTACTTGAAAATTCACAAGAAAATCCGACTATTGTAGCACGGGAATTTCGCTCTCTACAGAGCTTATTTCTCTCTCTCTCTCGGTCTCTTTACAGCTTGTGCGTATTGGCCCTGTAGCTGATTCAAAGAGCTACGCGTCTGACCTCCGGGGAGCAGATGCTGCTCTAGTTGAAGCACCGTCGCCTTGCTCCTCACTCTTACTGCTCGGTGCTGGGTGGTCAAGAGCGCTGTGTAGCTGACGGCGGTGTCGAGCTGCCTCAGTAATGGGTAAACGTTGAGGGAATGCCGGCACTGACTGGTCAACGTTGCTGATGATCCTTTACGGCCTGTGTCGGCGGTGAGTTGATCTCTCTTGTTTCTCTTTTCCGCTTTACTCCGGTAAGGGTTGCATGCGCGCGGTTCAGCGCGCGCGCAGATTCCCAAAACAAAGCATAGCCATATTGCTATTCACATCGTCTGTGTATAGGCACGGGCTATGACTATAATGGACGCTACACAAGGGATGCTTCGCGTCACAGGGTATAAACAAAATACTATAAACCACAAGCGTTTTGCTAGATTTGGAAAAAGCGGTAGGGCGGAAAAGCTGGTAAACGTGGTGTAGCCTAGTTAGTATGGACAATAACAGATTTTTCGAATAGCAAACTATTGTGACCGCGGTGATATGCTGGTTTTACTTGTTCGCTTGCGCAGCGTGATTTGCAGGAATTTTTTCTTCTCATTCTTGACTACGTTGTGTCGTTCAAAAAAAATTCTTTTGCCTTTTTCGAGGATGTGTGTAATTTCTAAAGTCAACTCGTCAATATATATCAAATTATCAACATTATCAAGTTAATGTTGGTTTAGGTAAATATTTGTTTTATTACTTAAATTGCCAATATTTAACTCTAACATAAAAACGAAGGATTTCCTTTATTCTTTTGTTATACGAGGAAATTCTTTTAAATATTCACATTATGCAAAATCTGCGATTTCAATAATTTATATTCAAAACTTTTTTTAAATTTAGATAGCATCTTTTATAAGTATTTTGAATTAATGTACAATTAACAAGAGTTTTTATACGTTTGCTTTTACTGATTGTTATGGAATTACAGATTTCCAAGAAATAGACAAAAATGCTACTATTTCATTGTGACATTCCTTCTTTTGACGATATGTTGCTATTGTATAATTTTATTGTGGTTTCACTTTTATTTATGAAAAACTAAATTTTACAGTAATATACTTTTAAAATAATACTGAATCATATTCTTTATCAAAATACTTTATATTTATAAAATTTCTGAATGAATGATCTACTGAAGTAGAGTACATTTCGATTCAAAATGAGGCTCATTTTTTTATTTAGTTAAAATTGAAGTCAGCTATAAAAAAGATAACTTTAAAGTAGAAACTATTGTTATGAAAAAGTAATGGAGAGTGGAGGGCAAAAAGCTTGACTTCCCCCACTTAAAACGTGAAAAATACGATACAGTTAAACGCATAACAGAAAATGACATGGGGATTAAGGAAGATTAACGCTTATATGTTTGGAGGAAAGAGTAAAACATACTAGTGGGGCTGCTACGCTTTACTAGTATAGTAGATAATTCTATTGTGGAAGGCAATAACGTCACGCAAAGGTACTTGATGTAATTCAACATAAAATTACACCGTTGCATTTACTTTGGCTTTTTTGGTTTTTAGTAAGAAAATCTTTATATAAAACTTAAATATTTTATGAATTGAAAATATAATTTTGTTAAAAAAGTAATACGAACGCGCATAATTCATTTGAATTTTAAATAAGATACAAGAATGTTAAACCAATCCTTAGAATTCATGAGTACATTTTAAAATAGTCCTATCTAAAAAAACCAGAAGAAACATATTTATTCTTTTTTGCTTTAAAGGTATTTTTGTAATAATATTATCGAGTAAAAACAGTTTATTACTTCTATTCGTTTTGTAAAATCAATAACAATAAAAATGCAGCGATTTACGTTATAGTCACATCAGTGTTGTAATAAATAATCGGCCATCCATTCGGGCAGAAAAACATTATCGTTGGAATTGGCTGTGACGTAAAGCGTACAATGAACTCTCATTACGATAATTTATTAATCCCGGAACCCTTGATAAAGAGGCTACAAATAAGGGCCAAACAGCGGCGTGTCTTATTACTTCTTTATCTCCTTTGCCCTTCCCTAGAGCAAGATTCTTCCCTTATTCTTTGTATATGAAATCTTTTTTATTGACCTTCCGTGTTGCAGGGGCATTCCTCTAATGCAACAGTACTATGAGCTCTATTGAAAGCGCAATTTACTCGCATGCTCGTGTTACTTTCTACCCTAGCTCTTGGTGAATTTTTCGTTCTCTTAAATAACACAGGCTTTATTTAAGCGATCGTGACAGGAATACAGTTCGGAGTTTTGGGAACAGTACCAGAATCACGAATGATTCAGATTATTTTATTGGTATACAGATATTCGTAATTTCTTATAATCCATATAGTATATAAGTACAAATTCAAGTGGAAAAAACTAAACAGCAAATAGTATCTACTACATTATACGCCGCCATTTCATTTATCATTCCCATATTCAAGAATTTAATATTGGGATTGATAATGAGTTTCTTCCGTAATTTATTTCGTATAATTTCCGGTTATCACCACATTTTCATTAAATTAAATGTGAATATTGTCTACGAATTTCATGTAAACTTCGTTAATGAATGCAGTCAGCGATTTTGTAATGTTCTGCTAACAATAACCAAATCCATTACACAATTATCAGTTGATCTTTAAAACTCTTTATCTTTCAATCACACTACTATATCCACTAGATCTAATCGAATCATACTCTATAATTATTTAGAGTAATCCACGATAACCATTTATATTTTCTCTTGCTCTCTATCTCACAAACACACACACACATACATACAAACATGCACACACACAGGTTTAAAATATAGCACGTTCTCATCCAAAAGCGAAACGTGCCTATACCGACAAGTAGCTAGGCGCTATCGCAAATAAAGTGGGCAGCAGCGATCGGCTAACACACACATTCGCGTATAACCGCACTGTTATAAAAAGACGCATACTATCGCTGTCAGCGGCATGGAAAAAATCAATTTCACGCAATTTTGCAGATTCGATTCTCATGTTCGGAGCCACGCGCTCATGCGAGCATTTCTAATTTTCGAAATAGGACACTCTGGGAATCGATGCCCGAGGGAGGAGGAAGAAGCAGAGTGCGAAAAAATCATAAATATCCGGCTCTCGCTTGTAATCTCAACCTTAAATGCGCTCGGGGACGAACGTCTTTCATAAGATGGCTTTTTGCCGAAGAAGCCACGTTATACTTTTCTTTCTTGTTCTTATAATTTGTGAATCCACGTTTTCTTTCAGCGCCCTACTATTTCTTGGGCCTGCGTCAAGTTTCTCAATCTACTGTTTATTATTTACTACTTTTTTTGGTATACATCAACTATAATTTTGAAAGAGAGCACGTTTTCAAAATGAATTTCGTTAAGGATTGGGGTTTTTACTAGGTAGATCGTGAATTTTGATCAAATGTGATATTTTCCCAGAGGTTCACTGATGTCTATTCAAATGGTGTCTTTAATTTCTCGTGCAGATTGAGTTACGTATCATGACATAAAATGAAAATTTTCGGAAACGGCATAATCGAGATATTACAGACCTTTATACTTTTTCGAATTAATCAATTGAAGCATCAAGCAGTAAAAAGCAATTTATAACTGCATAATAATTCATTATTCGATAACAAAGGCCGTGTATGTAACGAAATATATTGCTAAATTTATATATATATTATCGCAATCAATTGGATCAAAGTAAATATTTTACAATAACTAAAATAATTTTAAATTATATGCATTTTAAAATTGTAATTTATATTGTGTTTGTATAAAGAAGAAATTTAAAATAAAATTAGTTGCTTTACTTGATTTGACAATACTTTATTCTGTTTACTAGAAGCTTTTCGTAAAAAACTCACTTTTAAGTGATATCGGAATTTTTATCAGACTCGGCATTGTATAAAACATAATCTTTGCCATACTCTGAAATTCCCGAAAAATTGATGAAGATTTCCCGTTTGATAAAAGGGGATTAGCGGCTCTCCCCTTCGTACACGCTTGTATCTAGGCCATTCAGAATATGACATCAGAGCCTCGCTTGACCCATTAAGCCCCTTTCGTCCCTTCCGCACTTGCTCCCTTGCTCGGCTCGCCGGGAAACAGTAAGAAATTTTAGACTCTGCGCTATTTTCTCGAGCGCCGCCCCTTCATAAAGCAACGCGGACACGTCCTGCTAAGGCGCATCCGGGTCTGGCTGGCGCGAGGAGTTGCGGCGGCTACGTTTATTATGGAACGGCCGCGACGGAAGCGAATTTTCGCGGTCTTGATTAACCCGGTTATTACGGCCCCAGCGTTTGATGTACGGTTATTGCCGTCCAGGCGTAATTCAGGGAGTGGGAACGGCGCTTCGCGGAACTCGAAGAAATGGAGGCGGAAGGTGTGCCAAGCGGCGATGCCTCGGCCGCGATATTTTGATACAGTCACTGGAAGGCTGACCCTGGCCACGGCTGCACACCCGGGGGACTTTGCCGTTTAATTTTTATGCCGTTTCGGGCTAGAAGAGATATACGGCCGGACGCAGCTGCGCGGGCAGCCGCCCCTTTTTTCGTCCTATCGCGATTAAACCTTTATGCCTGCGTTATCTTTCAGATGTGTACTTTCTATGCGACGCCGCTATTTTTCATAGATTAGTCTTTGATTACAGCTTTCACAATGCTCGCAGAAAATATTTTAGCAAATATTAATCTTATTTCTTACATATAAATAAAAGTGTGCGCATTAGCTATTTGTGTAGAAAGCCTTCAAGATTGTCATTCAAGAAAGTCCTTTGGTCCGTTCGCGATCCGACACTTGTCGTAAGACAAATTCTGAATAGCAAGTCGTAGCGAGATGAGTTATTCCGATATGTACCCCAAGTCTCTTTCTTCTCGTCCTTTCCGGAAAAATCAATCTCCCAAGCAACGCCTGACACACGCTCGGTGGCATTTTTACAGCTTTTTCTCCTGCTGCAATTGTAATGGTAATCAGTAGTCGGTGAAGACGTTTCCCCTGCACTCGTAAAGGGCGCCGACAGTAAAATAATAAAAAGGCGCAGCCGCATCTGGATGGACGGCTCATCCCTATACAGAGGAAGGCAATAAGACATTATGTCGAGGTGAAGGCATCTTCCTCTCGTGAACTCTCCTGGCGGTACTTGCGGAAATCGGATTTATGCGCGCACGTGCGCTTTTCTGTTATTCGATCTCCTAGCGAAAATATAATAATGCGTGACACGTATGGAAACGAAGCGGACTAGCGTAGCTTAGATGTACGTGTTTGCATTTTTATCAATACGATGGAATTTTATGGCAGGTACTGAATATGCGAGCTACTGCTTCGTATATACCTCCTTTGCCACTCTGAATCCTTGTGTAATGGGCCGCAGGTAAGGGGAAACCAGGTAATATGATTCTCAAGAATTACGTTTTACAACTTTGTAAAGTAAAGTCATTTTAAATTTAAAAATCCTTATATTTTTCAAATTTGATAAAGCAAGCTTTGTCCAAAAGCTCGAATGTACCTTTTATTTATACCAACAAATAAAATTCCGTAATTTCAACAAGACGTGTGAACTTGTCGTTAAATATGTTTTACTTTGAAATACTAATAAAACCATCGGTCAAGATTTGTTAAAAAATATATATACAAACTTTAGATGATTCTTTTTTTATTATGGCATATAACCATAAGCCATCCTCCAGATTATTTCCCTGTTATCTCTCGAAAAAATAACAAAATTTTTGATTGGTTTGAATTTTATTTTCTTTTTCCGGAATTTCATATAGAATCATTTTTTTCGAATTATTATTAGCCAAAAAGTATACCATCACGAAAGGTCTAGAGAACAAGAAAAATTTTATATCAAATAATAGTGCCATAAAAAGTATTTTTTTATTCTTTGCAGGACGTAAGAGGAAAATAATTTGCGGGAAATAGCTAATATAATAAACGTCGCAAAACAGAGACAAAATTTTAACGAAGAAATTTTAGTTAGAAGCTTTCCGCCATATACTATAGTACTGAAATATTAATATTAAATTTCTGCAAAACTTAAAGCTTCAATAGAATGTAAATATTAAGATTTTCTTGGTTTCATCTCACAGTAATTCTCTATTCTCATAAAAAATGTTGAAGAAGAAGATGAGAGAGCATTTATGACTTGTTAAGCGAAAATTCATTCATTCTACGATTATCAAGTTCTGGAGGCAAACGATATATTTGTGCGTTCAAGGAAAAGCCATTATCAAGTTCACCGAGGAGAAACTTGATAGTCCGAGCGCAGACACAAGTATCGCAGAGGGGGAGAGGGAGGGGGAAGTACGTTTCAAACGTGCCGGCCCGATCTTTGGTCAGTGCGGTAAGCAACTTTGAACTTCCTCCGGCATGTGGGCATACATGCGGTAGAAGGAGAGAATATCCCTGCGGTCAGCGGCCAGATTGCCACAATCTAATACCAAAACGCGCTTTGCGCATTATCAACTTGCATTTCTTTCAAGTTATCTTCGACTTCTGGACTTTTCAAAGTATCTAGTAGGTATCGAATTTGTGGTTATCTGCTCTACAAATAGTTAGCAATACGTGCTACATCTTTTGAAATTCACAAAAGAAAAAAGAGTTATTTTGACATAAAATATTTGTATTTTGGGACGTAATTAACTGAATAATTGTGTCATATATATGTGCACAAAAGAGTGCCAATTCTGGTATCGTATTTTGTATATACTTTGAATGGAATTCTCAATTTTAAATCAATTTACATAAAAAATGATGTACAACCCATTTCTTCCATTTATAAATTCTTATCTATTTTGGCACGAAAACAAAAAGCTTATTGGCTAACCTCTTACGTTGTAACAGTATTTTTAAGATGAAAGAATGGTTTAATATTGAAAAACTATTTTATATTCGTCATAAAAATAATTCTTATAGACTATATTAATATTTTAATGTGTGTACGAGATTTTTCAGTTACTTTGTAAGAAAATATTTTCTTTTTTACAGAATAAACAAGTCCATCACACACAGTAACTGTAACTATATGAGCCACCATGTTACTCCTAATAACGGTATCAGTGACATCAAAAGAGCCTAGGATACAATGACACGAGTCGCTCGGAAAATAGAAAGTTCGTTGACAAACCTCATAACCAAGCTAATACATTAAGGACCTTACCATGTTTCGTATCCGATTATAAAAAAATCAGAAAAGAGTTCTGAACTAAAAAATTGTAGACATTCATTCGTCAATAATATTTTTTTAATAGTGTCATAATATTACATCATTAAATCATGATTATAACATGCAAAAAATTGCAAAGAGAATACAAATTTTACATCACTAGATTGAATGAAAAACTGCCCAAATGTAGAATAATACATTTAATATCACAATAAAGTTCTATTCTATACCCTCAAGGTGAACGTAGAATATCTCTTTGATAAATTTCTGAAAAAAAAAGAAATTTGAAGCTTTCACACACGTACATCTCAACTCTCGCTCGCGGCGGTCGCTTTGTTACAAAATAAAATGAATTTTCCAAGCTTAAAATTCAAAGCTATACTTTGGAAGGTTCATATTAAATCGTTTGACTGATTAAAATTAATATTTATCAGGTTTTCTTAGTTTTACTGTAAGACGTTTTTTGAGTAACAATCATACTGAAATTGTATTCTACAATGTATAAAAAAAATTTTAAGTTTCTTTTTCGCTACAAGTATCTCAGAAATATAAAGGAAGCCGCAATATACCGCGCTAACACTTCGATAAATTGCAGATATCGATATTTTCAACTGTATTTTAAGGAAAACCTGAATAAGAAACTATGTTTTTGACGTGAATTATTCAGTTTAGGCTAACTTCGTATACGATTCTATTACGTATCTACTGGAAAAGTGTACAGTATCAAGCTTTTAAAATGACGTGTGCAAGTAGCGTCGCTTCACAAGTCAGCTACGCCTAACAAGCAACGAGCAGCCAAGCGTCCGGCTAAGCGACCTCGATCGGGCCTAGGGACTAAAGGCAACAGGAAGTCGTCCCGAAGTGCCCAAAGTCCAGCTCGACAGGGGAAAAGGGGGCGTATGCATCGGCCACGCAACGACCTCCAAAATCGCCTGAAGGAAATAAAGGCAGACAACCCTCGAGTGGACTGGATTCGAATAAAGAAACAGGTTCGAATCCTTGGACGACGGTAGCCTCTCGACGCCACAAACGGCGGTATACCAAACAAGAGTTGGATAATCGAGACTACCGCGTATCAGGATCAAGGAACACGCTTGGATCAAATACCTCCTCGCCACCAAGTTCAACCAGAAAATTATGTTGGACGTGCCGGTCACCGACGCACCTCCATCGGGCCTACCCGAAGAGGACCTCAAGAAGCAGACGAGACGATTTGCCAAGTAAGCCTAGCAGGAATGACGGCAGTCGTCGACCGGGGACACAGCACCACAAGTGTCAACAGCCGCCGGTCCATCCATCGTCGTGCAACTGACCTCTACCACCGTTGGAATTCGGCGGAATTACGGTGATGAGTGATTCACCGTGCACAAGTAAACGATCCTTCAACGTGGCTCTCCTGATCAACCGCTTAGTGAGCGAGCTGATCCGCGCGTATCCGGAACTGTCGTCTCTGCCGCCGACGACGGCGTAGTCAATTTGAACGAGAGCTTCAGTATCGAGTTGCTTCTCTCTCGCTATGCAACGTCTGGGAGAGGGATATGACGAGGTTCGAAGATAAGATACGAAAAAAATAAGCGTCTCAGTTCTCCGTATTCTATCGAACCCGCTTGGCTCTCGTTCCCGCGAATTCGTGCATCTCAAGCGTTTGTTTACATCGCTCGAGCGCGACTACCGCCGTTGCAAAGTCGCGCTCAATTCTATTTGAGATTAGATTCTCTCGGGCCGTCTAACCGCGCGCATGCGATCGTCTTATATACGGGTATTTCTGTGACCGACGCTATCCCCGGGTCCAGTCTCGTCATCGTCGTCCCTGCTAGGCAAGTATTTCGGCACGGGTGCATGCCTGCTGTTGTCACGACTGGGAAGAATGCGTCCCATCAACAGTCTGCACTTAGTCAACGGTAACGCGATCTGCAAACGATTCCGTGAGTAGACCGTTTCGTACGATATTAAGGTAGTTCTCTAAAATATCAAAAAGTTGGTTTCGAAAGTAACAAAATTCTAGCGTATTTTTTAAACTCTAAAGAATTTTTCTCTATTTTTTAAAATATAGGTTGCCGACTTATGTTTGAGAAAAAAATTATTGAAATTAGTCATTTTTACATGTCAGTTAATGAGAATCATATCAATTGTTATAGAAAATGATAAAGTTTGATACTTTAAAGGTGGGTTTTTCAAAAATAAAAAGTATTTTCTCAAAGATCAAATTGTGCTCTTTCTTACAAGTACAAAAAATATGTGTCAAGCCGACCTTTTTAAAAAGGTATTTATCATTGAAAATAGAAAATCGCCGTTTTCCTAACCTATTTTGCGCTACTACGTGAATCACGAGTTAGTGCAATTACAAATTATTTATTTTCTACTCTATGTTTACATCACCCTTTAAGTAAAGGGTTAAAAGTTGTGTAAGTTCAGAAATAGTTTTTTCATACATGATTTGACTAAGAGAATGTTAATGTAATATTTATTGTTTCGTCATTACTGCATTGATTCACGAGTCCTTAGAGAACTACCTTAACTGGGCTGGCGTAGCGTTACCAGTCCCAGCGTCCTTGTATTTTCGGCTCGCCATTGCGAACGGCCAGTGTTGCATTCACCGGCCCAACAGTAAATAATTATATTGATCCGCCCGCGCCGAGCGGCGTAACTTATGTAATTTGACGTCAGAATAGATTTTGTTATTGATTTATATACGCTGAGTCTATTCGTCAATTCCATGCAATAAAGTTGATTGGCTTCGCGAACTCAACATTTGTCAACGCTTTTTTGGGTTGCAGCATCCCCGGGAAGTCATTTTAGATTGACTCCCGCGGCACCGCGTACCAGGGTACGAGCAGCTGGAAATATAGTGAATTATTATTTAGAAAACTCTTCCGACTTGTAAAATCTTGAATATTATTCTCAAAAAAGGAGCAAACAAACTTTTGTTTGCTTTTATTTGCTTTTGTTTTTTGAATTTTAAAATATTGGTTTTTCCAAATTTAAAAAAGTTTAAAATTGAGCAACAAATATGAACAACTATTGTAAAAGTTCTAAAATTCGCTGCTTGATATTATGCATATTTTGATGCGTATGCGTTGATTTCTCATATTTGTACATCTAAAAACATATCCCAAAGCTAATCCCGAATCCATTATTTGGAGGTCTGACCGTCTCCCTGTAAGTAGTAAAATTAATTAAACTTGTTTGTTTACTTGTTGTACCTCACTCCTATATGTCATAATGTCAGTTAAAATAGTACATATAAAGTATTTTATGAGAAGGACTCTAAATTTAAGAATTTTTGTATGAAAGAAGCTAGAATAAAAAAGGGGCCTATAGAATAGGGCAATATATGAAACATGTATTGCTGTATAAATTGGAAAATGCTTAATTACCATCGGTATAAATTTCATATAGTAACATTTCTTCTGCTTATTAGAACGAGATATGTCAATTATCGTAGCGTATAAATTAACCTACCAAAGTATGAACAAACAGTGTTATCATTAACTCCAATATTTAACTTAACAAATTAGCAGTATCAGTGCGCGCAGCGTGCGTCCTATCGTGGGCCAATCATTTGACATGTTCATTTCAAATCGACCAATCGCGATCATTGGAGTTGACAATTTCAAGTCCATCTCTTTTTTATATAGGATTTACGTATTTAACATATTTTAAAAACTTCTTTTCAACTCTATTAGAATCTTATTTTTTTAATTCGTAATAATTTTCTTATCAATTAAAACAATTTTTTACTTTCGGTTTCTTTAAAACGTTAGGCTATAGGAGAGCATGTTATACTTGTTATTTTTAAAACGATTAGTCTTCAATTTTTCCCTGGCGAGATAACCCGAACTTTGGGATAGAACTTCTTAAAATATGGAAAGTTTTAGTAATGCTTTAGAAAACTTCAGTGCGTAGAGCTTCCTTAAGGAGATTAGAAAAGGTTTACGTTTAAGGGAAAGGGAAAGATATGTTAATTATGAGCTAGCGCTGAAAAGGCAGTAATAAAAACTTAAATAAGTGTTACTTCGCTCCTCCCATTCGTCAATATGATTTACATATATTAACTGACATTTAAAGGTTCCACATGTAAGATTCCACATTTTTTATTCTATTTATTTGATTTATTATACTATGCCGATATTACTTTAAATTTATACTAAACAGCCTGTCGCATATAATTTGCCATCCTAGTATCGTTGAGTTTCTTTCCTTTGTGTCTTTGGAAATGTCGCCATAGGATTTTATCGAGAAACTGTTTTTATTTTCGACCAGGTCTATGCTGGTATCGTGTGACAGTGGCAATAAGAAAAAGAATTAAACAATGAAACTGCGGAACAGGCGTAGGGAAAAGCGTGAGAGTAAGGGCGGAGAGAGAGACCATTTTCGGCTTTCGATATATACTCGGTTGTGTTCGCATCGTGGCAGTAGTCTTTTCTAATTTTGGAGCTTATGCAGCTCGCCGCTGTTACGTTGATTATTCGGCAGCTTAATTTCCTCGCTGCTGCGTTTCTCTCTCTCTCTCTCTTTCTCTCCCCCATTTTCGGCGTATCCCACTGTTTTTCTTCATTTTGTCGCACTGCCATGGTGGTAGCCGCTGAGTCTCTCCCTAGGCGGCATTTTTTTACGTCGGCAATAAAGAGCTGAGATATTGATTTTGCTCGATGACTTTTAGCGTTTTATTAAAGAAGCCAATGGAAGTAACGAAAATAATGGACCAACATTGTCACACAGTAGGGTGATAATTAACTGCATATAATTGTTTTTATTAGTTACAAATAACTCCTTATTCTAAGAAATAGAAATACAATATTTGTTTAATAATTTTAATGAGCTTGACAAAAAGTCAGTTTTGGTTCTAAATATTTTTTTAGAAAAAAACACACTATTAAAATGAAGAGTTTCTCTTAATGTATACTTTAAAATATATATTAATATAATTCCAAAGCACTGAAATTAGTTCGAAGTAATATAAATCTCTACTCTCAAGCAAGGAATAGGTATGTTACGTTTTTCGAACATTTTTTTTCAATTTTAAAGGCTGAAAATTTATTCAATGAAATATTTATGTTTACTTTTCAGTGAGATCTAAATATTTCATGCTGCGAAGCATTGATCTCGCCGCGAGGCCACTTCTATGAGTGACATATTTATAGCACGCTACTTTACCAACTGAAATATTGATGCATTATTCCTTATAATATACGATCTATTATTTCAAAGATCACCGAAGAGAGTCGGTCGGATAACACTTCAATTTATAATTCGTAAAATTCTGCTATATGTTTTATTCACGATATGTACATCAAAAAAGTAGATTTTGACGATTTACTATATATATATATATATATATATATATTAAAGTAATAAATAATAAATTCAGAAAAATAAATTAATATTCTGCTAATGAATAAATAGTAAAACCATAGAAGTAGTTATACAGTTTAGCATCGCTTACGGTGCATAGCCGTAGACATAATGTAGTTGAAAATGTTGTCTTTTATACATTCACCAATCAAGATATGAAAACATACACCAAGATAAAATTCTTGTTATTGTTACTATAAAAGTATCAAATTTTATAGTGCAATAATGATACGATCATAAAATGTAGCAATCATTGTAAACCAAAATATTACTAACCCGACAATGAAAAAGAGTAATAGATTAGATATTTTTAATTATACTCATTTGACTGAGTAATATGAAAGACTAGATTCTGACTGGACCCTAACAAGAATCATAATTAATATGAATAAAGAAAATTCCAAATAATAAACATTTACAATTTTGTATAAGGAAAGCAGCGACTAAAGCAACAAAATGAAACAATCCCTCCCCCCTCGCAATACTAAACTACAACTTCCATAGACAAATCAGAAAACTATATTCATCAAATCTACAGATACTATCGAAATAAAAAGATTAATTAATAATTACAAAAACAGAGCAGGAGCAAACAACATTAGTATAAAGACATTTATAACTATGACAAATCTTATATAAAACACCACCAACTTATATATTTAATTCGTGCATTGAAAAATCTATATAACCGAACGCCTTTAAAATCGCTGCTAACTGGTTTAGCACCCTCATGGTCATGCTTTCTCTATTTCTTCTCCTAAAATTGCTAGTAACTAAAACTAAACAATTTTATGAATGTTTCAGCAAACGCGCATGCGTAAAATAAAGGTGGAAGCTCCCCTCACTTTCGTGGACGATTGCCTTCGGCAACGAATATTTTCGCACCGTGAAGTACATATATGAAGTATATGCAAATGTAAGGGAGAAAAAAGAACGACGTGCACGTACCTTCTACTATCTGAGAGAGTAAGAGAGAAAGAGAGCGAGCGAGAGAGAGCGAATATTGGAGACAAAAAGACGGAGCACGAGCTTTACTTAAAATTCGATATTGCAAGAGGAGGCTCACAATTGGAATATATTAAGAAGAGTGAGAGAGAGAGGGAGGTAGAGAGAGAGAGAGAGAGAGAGAGAGTAAAAACAGGACAATAATGGAAATAGCGAGCCACCAACGCCCTGCTTTGGTACAACTAGAGGACGTAGAATTCATAAAGTTTATGTATTTTTTTGTAACGCCAAGAAGCTACTGATGATAATGTAATTGGGTTTGCACTTTTAAATGCAAAATTTTATATCTGTAGGCCTCTTTGTTTTTTATTTTATCTTCTGAAAAATTTTCCTGTTATTCCATTGTCCGGCTCAAAATGCAATTTTTCGTATTTCCTACTTTACTCAAAAACTAAGTGACAAAATAACATTTTTGATATATTGAGGTGCTATATATATCGCAACGAACGGAAGACAAACATTGATTTTTTATTTGACTAGCTACATTAAGCGCGCTTCGCACGTACTATTTGTTTATTTATTTATTTTTTTGAGGTTTTTATTAGCAAGCCTTAGGGAGTGGAAAAACTGGTAGGCACCTCCGTGAGACAATAGTTAACCCTACCAAATAACACTCCGGTCAGTTACTACTTCCATGCTCGAGCTAGCGAAGGAGATTTCGGCAGTGCATCTGTTCGCTGACTGACACCACTCTCCCAGCGCAATCCTACTGGGGCGAGATGAGTGAACTTAACGCGTTCGTTCTTGTACTATGTGACTGCGGGAGAGAGGGGCGAGGGTCAAAGTTTCGACGATGTACTTTAGAATTGAAGTCAGCTCTAGACGTTCTCCATTCTGACATAAGCTACTGCAGATTGTGCAAAATTTCGAAATTCTAGATTACGAATAACGAGTTACTTCTAAACGGATTGCAATCGCTTTAAAGTAGTATTAATGAAATTCGATGTTTTGAACAGTAGGTAAAATAGTTACATTCGAAAATATGATTTTCGTAATTTAGAATTTCGAAATTTGGCACAACCTACAGTAGTTTATGTCGAAATAAAGAGCGTCTAAAGTTGACTTCAATTCTAAAGTGCATCGTTGTAACTTTGTTATCCCTTTCTCCCCAAGTGACTCACCTAAAGTAAGACTGTGATTGCAAATCAAGAATAATGCAAAAAAAGGTCGGCTACCCTCTTCCATGACTCCATAGAAGCATGTGCACTCAAGGACGTTTGCTAGTCGTCAGTCAACATCAGTGGATGATGAATGGTATAACAACACTCCTCACAAATAGGGATTAAATATGCAGTCGTAAAATGAGGATAGGTGCACTTTCAACGAGAATTACTATTCTGGAGTAGAATCCAGTCATGCGCCATCGATTCTCGACATTATACGTGTGGCCCTTTCTTACGGGTCTTCAAATCAGGTTTGGTTTTGATGGTTCCTAAAATGTTGGCGTACAAAGTTCATCGCATTTTTTTATATTTCTTTTTTTTTATGACTCATCGTTATCATCATTCTTGGGCTTCCTAATTTTTTCCTATTTCTCTTCGCACCGCTATTGTTTAGTTACAATATCCTGGATTAACGACTTTTATGCTGACGTTAGTGTGAGCACCCGGATCGCTACCTTCATTTTTTATTTTTTCTGCGACAAGAAATGCTCGTAGTTATCAAATACTACTCACGCTTTCTCTTTATGAAAGATTATGGGTGATATTTAGCAGAATCCATCAGTGCTTCTGTATTTCTTCTCCTCATTTTTCAATTTTATCAAACTTTAGCTTGGGCATCAAATAGACTTTTTTCTTTCCTGTATAAACTAGATCAGGGGTTCAAGTTTCGCCTTTAATTGACAAAAATCTTCTTCGTTCGGCTCTGGTACTTTTGGCTTCAGACGCTTTTTTGTTTGCATCATAAAATGTAGTCGGAACCAAGTAATCAACCCCTATTGCATCAACCTGATAGACCACAATGTGCTTATGCCTCTCTTCTCCCCATATCCATAGACCTGCACAGTAAACTAGTAGCTAAAATAAATTATTTGAAAGAACTGTGGACTTACCCATATAAATCAATGAAAGTTTTTTCTTTTCTTTCGTATCACTAGCTAGTATGAACAATAATCTATTATTCATTTAATTTTTGAGAATTCCCAAGATAATTTTTAAAATAAAGCTAACCATAAGTTCGAAACTTTCCTTAAAGACTTATAATGTCATAATGGTTTCAGGGATATCAGTCAAGATTGAAAGTCAATGTCTTAAAGTAGACGATGAATATTGATTATTATGAAACTCTAATGTCATATAAGCCAATGTGTCAAACAAGGTGAAGTATAAAGCTGACTAATTAAAATAGTATAAGAAAAATTTCATTATTCTATTTATCAAAATTACATCATTATCATATCATTGGTACTCATTGAAATGAGTATAATCATGATCATAACCTTTAAAACAAATAAATAAATTAAAAAATAATACGCGCGAAGCGCGTTTAATGAAGCTAGTAGAGTAGAAAAAGTAAAAAGCAAGAAATTTTGATAGCTCATAGATTTTTTCTGCATCAGAATATCAATATACACAAATCCAAAAATTTTTTTATTCTTGTTTTAGAGAATATTCCTGCAAAATTCTAATCAAGCAACTGTAACGAGATTTTTTTATAGTCCTTTAACGTGAAAATTTATAGAAAAGTTTTTTTTTTCTTTTTGAAAGACAAATATTCAAAATTGACAATCCTACCTTGCCGTAAAAATAAGCGAAAATGAAAAATGGGTTTTCTGGATTGAAATTATTAGTTTTTTTGATAGTATGAAAATATTTAAAACTCGAAATTTGGCGCCAAATTCCAAATTTGCATAAAATAGCTAATAAATAGTCTATTTGTCAGTATGCATAGTGGACACATCTCGGCTTTTAGTGCCCCTAAAGTGCTGAAACTTTGCACAGATTATTTTTTCAAAGACTACAATATTAAGATATTTAAAAAGCAAGAAAATCGAAAAATCTCAGCGCACTTTTTTTAAAAGTTTTCGGACATTCCATAAATATATATGATACGTGGGTGTTCTTGATCATCCAGTTATCCATCTTATTCTTATCCACATGACTTTTTGTTGTTTTGCAGCTTTTCTTGAAAGCTTCTTTCTCTTAACTTATTTCTTGTACTTCTAATTCTTCTTTATCTAACTTTCTATTCTGCGTGAATTTCTTCTCTCTATTCGGTATATATTTTCGCTATGTATGTTTTTACCTTTTTTATCATTTGTTTTTTGACGTAATTTTTCTACTGTATGGATGATCTTTCTTACTCTATTTTCTCATATTCTTTATTTTTGTTATTTTTCTTGCATTTTATTATTTTATCCGTAAATGCTAATAATTTAAGTATTTCGAATTTCTATTCAATCTATTTTTTCTAATATCCGTATTTTTGTCTTTACTCATTCTTTTTATTTATTTTTATTTTGTCGTGCCTTTTACTTTTTGCACCACAAACAGTGCAGCCATTTTTTTCTAAGTTCATTGTTTCTATTACAATTTTAATGAATTTTTATTTTCCATTTGTTTAAATATTGGTAACCGACGAACCCGCATAAGTAAGTAATATACTTTAAATTTACTTTTAATATAACGCTAAAGACGTATTTTGGAAACATAAATCTTAATTTGTAATTCTAGAATTTTCTTCATTTTTTATCGAATTTACGTTCATAAAGATAAGAATTAGATATTGAAGATTAGTATTCCAAATAAGATCTTAATAACTCAAAATATTATAAATTCCTTATCCTAAAGATCATAGTAAGACTCTCACTAAAATAAAGTATTTTTAAGATAAAGAGGAATCTGATGAAATAAGGTCGAACAAGTGTCGTATACGCCCGGCTCAATCAAAGGCATAATCAATATATGATACCAGGCTTTACGTGACGTGCGTCGAGAATAAAGCTCGCCCTTATTCCGGATGAAAAAGGGCGACACGTGGAATGAAAAGTTGATGGAACTCCTACGCGCCGCCCTTGATTTTGTGCGAGAAAATCGATTTGTTGGATTGTGTATGGATAGACCGCATAGCAAATGTCCACCGGAACGATTATGACTATATCAGGCTACTCTTGGTATTAATGGTGGTAATGGCCGTCCCATTTTCTACATCAAGTTAGTGCTATCAGGTTTACAATTTATGGTCTCCCAAAGATTAACTATTATTCTAGGGCGTGGATAATTGCGTTTTGTTAGTGTAAGTTTCAGAATATTCATTGACAATTATTTGCTACGACAGTTTAACCTTTCTAATTAAAAATTATGCTCCAATCATTTCATGAGCTATCCGATAAATAGTTATAGTCTGAAAATTTGATAAATTGTTGATATTTGGTATCAAAATAAACAAATACTGACTTTTACAAGATAACTAGAATTCACCGTAATCAAAATTAATTGAAAATTGTTGAAATTATCGTTCGTACTAAAATTTTATACTAATATGTTATAGTAATATTTTATTATCATAGAATAAAAGATTTAAACGCATATTGAATAATTACATTTGATTGTATCTCATATTTTCTTATACTTTTTTCATCGGATTTTATGAGAGTACTTAAACGATCACTTAAGGAAAAATGATTGCACCCTCATACAAACATTTATTTACGAAACTTCAACAAGTGTCTCATATCAGTAGGAGTTAATTATTTGAACGCTGAAATTAAATTACAGGACTTTAACATCAAGTATTCAAAACCACTTCGAACCGCCGTCACTTTATTACAATCCTATTTCCAGAAATACTTCTTTACCGGTAATTAATTATCGGTAAATGTTCCATCAGAGCTTTCTAAAGTCTTAGAAAGCAAGAGTCTTTTTTAGCATCTTTTTTCATTGGGCCGTACGAAAATGCAAGTAGGTTGAAAAATATGTATACACGCGAGACAATTGTATATCAACACCATCGTTTGGAATTGTCTTTTACAAGAATAAGACAAAGAAAAAGAAAAAAAATAAGACGAAATGTGTAGGTGCCGCTGCGCAGAGGCGGCATGGCAGCGGACGCAGTGAATTATTCAAATCGTCGCTCGTCCTTACACGCGACTTTTCCCGGTATATATGAACACAGTACCCTCGACCTGTAGTTTCGTTACCATGTATGCATGAGGATCTAAGTGGCGGAGAGAGGATCTTACTTGCTGTCTCTCTCGCTCCCTCTTCCGGACCCTTCCCCTCCCCCCACCCCCTTTTCCGCTCTTCGAGAAATGGAGATTCTGACCTGGCGTTGGTCTCGACACTGCGCATTCGCTTGGGTGCGACTTCACGTTTTGTGAAGAGCATTTAACTATCGTGTGTCCAGATTTTTTCCTCTGTGAAATACACAAGTATCGGGATATTTCCGGTGAAGAAGTATTCTATTTTAGTCTTATGATAAACCGACGTGTTTTCGTCCGTTTAATAACGCTTGTCACTTTTTGAGCGATGGTCGAGTGATCGATCTTGATATATTAAACTTTTTTAACCCAAACAATCGCGTTTCTCGTGGCCTTCAAAGACGCCGTAAAGCGGTTTAATAATTCAGTTCGGACTGAAGAGTAAGAAAAAAAATGTTATAGAGTTTCACACAAGGAATTTTAATATTGAATACGTAAAATCCGCTAGGGGGTTATAAAAAATGAGGAACAGGAGGCTCATGAAGCTCAGCTAGGTGTTAGAGTGAGAAGGCCATTATCGTATTCGTGAAATAAGGTCGCGTTATTTCAGGAACTTTAACTAGGCTTTATTTGAGCTCACTAAAGTGAGAATTCTAATTCATTCGTTTTAGTTTAATGTTGTTTGGATTAAAATGACATTTGAAATGCCGCAGAAAGAGTTATGCCAGTTAAAATTACAAAACTTTCCTAACTTTATTTAATCTTTTTATCACAATGTGAATTTAATGCTTTGTAACAGAAAAATACGATGGTAAATGTTGCTGATATATGCATGTGTGTCGCCATAAAATGTGAGTGTAAAACTCGCTTTTCTCTGAAGGCACGTGTGTTGTCGAATTTACACATCATATCCTTACGTGCATACAACCGTTCGTGTAGACGTTTTTATATTTTTGCACTTGCCACGTAGCTCTAGACAAATTTGTACATAAAATAAGAGAAAGACTTGACTGCCATAATAGCTTAAGAATATTTATAAATTATAAATCGTTAAAACGTAAATTAAGCTAAAAATTTTTGAAAATTAAATAAAGTAATTTTTATTTACTCCAAGAAGACGCTTTATGCTGATACAAAAATGATAGAATACATACCAAGAATATCTTTTAAAACATGTATGATTTAATTTCGTTCTTTTCAATTATTATTATAGTTTAAAATTCTTTACAATTATTTTACAATTATTTAGTTAATGATCATTAAAAAAGTTAGCTTCTTTAGACAAACATGTTTTTCTACTTTATAAAGAAGTCTTAAAAAACTAATACAAGTGCTTACAAGTATCAGACGAATTTCCGCTGGATTTTGAAATATTATAATTTTGTGGAATAAATAAAAATAAATAATTAAAATAATGTCAACGGCGTCATTAACAATGATTTTAACAATTTTTTTAACAGTAGAGAAAAATGTTGATGCTAAGTCGCCACTTCGTAAGTACGATAATTTGATGGAAAGTGAAACAAAATCGAGAGGAAGTGAGAGAGAGAGAGAGAGAAGGAGAGAAAGAGAGAATGATTGAGACGTTGGAGCAGGGAGAGGGGAAGGGGGAGAAAGGGTGTATACTTCGAATCACTCCGCCCATAACGGTTAAGTATTGCGCAGTATGATTTGTGAATTCGCGTATATAACAATTAAGCGTGCCAGTGCGCACTTACAGTTTCAGCTTTATTTTTCCGCGCAATGCGATACGACTGTAATACTCTCAAATACAGGGGAATTCAGTTAATGTATTGGTAAAATTTGTTATTGCTTTTGTTGGTGTGGGGACAACGATGAAAAGCAATTATTCGAATAATAAATGTCTGTAATAATATCATGATTCTTTGTTGCATTTAATTGAGAAATTTCATTCTTGTTAAAAAAAAATAATAAATCCTAAAAGTTAATTTAAACAAAAAGAATTTAGATGCATCGGTTTTAAATAAACAAAATAAATAATAAGACTGTAAATAAATAATAAAGAAAATCATTATTATTGCATTAAATTTATTAATAAAGTAAAAGTTAGTGAAAATATATTTGCTCCGAGAAAAGTTTTGACTCTGTGTACAGACTAGCTGTATAAGTGTGATAACTCACGTAAAAAATTTTGTGGGCAATATATTTCCCATAGTGTTGGAATGGTATGGGCAATATGAGTGATTGGAAGCCATATATGAGGGAAATTTATAGGATATATTGACGGTGCCTACGAAGACTATCACTCCTGAACTATTTGCACCGAAAAAAATTACCCTTCGATGTATGCTGACGGAAACTATATTATTTCTGTTTTCGTACCCGCGAAGATTATCACTATCACATTAAAAACCGCCCTGTGTTAGGAACGATAGTTTTCGCTGGCAAAAAACCAAACTAATAGTTTTCGTCTGCATGTATTAAAAAGTAATTTTATTCGCCGCGCTTTGTTGAGAAATGATAGTCTTCGCTGACACACAAATTGTAATAATAGTTTTCTCTGCATATATTCAAAGTGATAGTTCTCGCTACATTTTTGAGAGTGATAGTCTTCGTAGGCATCGTCGATATGTGGTTCCAGCTTCTGAGCCGAATTCAAACCAGACATATTCCCTATATTAGTCCCATATTATTTTCGGGCTTAATAATAATTTTTTATATAACTATTATATTTATTCCTTTCATGAAAAATAATATATCAAACTAATATGGAGATTATATGGGATTTTTGTGACTGAATTCGGCTCAGATGTATATATCCCATATTACCATTATCTAATATCCGATGGCTTATAAGGTGTTTATAATTTTCCAACACCGCGGGCAACATATTCCATACAAAATCTTTTTCACGCAGTTGGTGTTTTGTAACATTTTATGTACATATTTTCATTCTTGTTCGATATCGACCGCATAGATTTTTATGATCATACATTTATGAGGCTACATTTTGATTCTTGTGTGAGCCAGACAAAATATATCCAAACGATATGACTTTACATGAATATTTCACATTTCCGTATCAACTTTGGATAGTGGAATCTTTAGAGCAGAATGCAATTTACCAACCTCTCCTTCTTCAATTTTCGCTTCAATTTCTCAAGCGCATCTCTCGGTGATTTCGATTCAAAAAAATTTGTTCACTATTAAGAATCATCGACATATATTTGACATTATTTTTAATTTCTATTGTATTTCTATTTTTTTTTAGAAAATTTCAGTTAATATTTAGCAACGATGAAATAGGAAAAAATTAAAATAAAAATATTCGAAAAATTTTACAAATTACTTTGAAACTGTAGAAGACGTTATTTGTCATATTATTTGTATGTAAACATTATGCTTACGAAGAAAAGTGGTTCGTAAGTCAATATAAAAGATCCTCTCAATTCCTCCTCTCGGACTGCGACCGCGTTGTAAGATATAGAGTCAATTTGCTCCCGTATTAACATTCTTAGTCTGCAAAAATCGAGCAAAGCACTTCGGTCTCTGTGAGAAGAATGGAAGAAGCACGTTAACGATGTTACGAAGAGCTCTCGTTACTAGCCTTCCGTGAGTTTTCCATTTTCGAGCCTATCCTTGGTGATTCGATCTACGCTAGTCGTTAGCGCGTATTCGCTTGCTGTAGTTCGGCTTACTGCAGCAGCTGTCACGACATCGCAATGACGCTGGCCGAGGCAGTGATGGCTATGATTAGGGGGGGGCTCGTCGTAGAGCCACATTAAGACCGTCTCCGAGGCAGTTAGGTTTATTGTTATGAAAATGCACGCGCGTAGGAAGATAGAGTTGCCGTTTCGGAGTAGAGCAGGGGCAAGTGAGATGGCTTCATTTTCGACTTTTTCATCTTACTTTTATGGAAAAGGACACAATGCGAGTTTATGAAGAACTTCTGGCAATAAAATTCCCCTGATTAAAGTTTATAGTGCCGTGTTGTGGAGTGGGGGAAAGAATACCTTGCTCGTGGAGGGAGACATTATACTTGTCGGCAGCATGCACGAGCACCCGGAAAGTCCGACAAACAAAAATAGAGAAAAGATGTTAATGGGAACAGGTGAGAGTGGACATTTTTATAATGGCTAATGGTAAGACTTTTGAAATTATTTTTACTTAGAGTGCGACAGTCGGGTGTCGATCTCTATTTTAAATCAAGTCTTTAGGAAGTGATGATAATGTGTTCTTTTATTGTCCTGTTCGATCGTGAAAAAGAATTATGTTTTTGCCTATTAAACAGCTGTTTTCGCTTCAAAAGAGTACACATTAGATTCAATTTTTCAACTATCCATGATTCGATTAATTCGACATTATTCTTCCATTTCAAGCTAACAAGTTTATTGAACTATGCACTAGCTTATTTGTCAGTCAAATTTAAAAAAAAAAAAAAAAAAAAATAATACCCGACCATTTTTGGCGCTGAAGCAGTATATTTTGCTAAAATAAAAGACATATTACAAATATTATTAATATATGTGATAAACAATCGTTATTTCAATTTCTGTGCGATATTTCCAGCCAGTTTTACGAAGAAATGCGTACGGCATTAACGAAAATCGAATTTTCAGCTTACATTACTATAGAGCCTCATGGAATATTATGGAATAATGTAGAACCTACAAAATACCAGGAAAGAAAATCAATAAAAAAATTGATAAGACGACCATGATTCGGTAAAGTTATTTAAAATTTAACATTATACTTTATTAACTATAAAATTTCGGTGACAAAGAGAATCAGAGAGCAATTCAATCTGACGCTATTAGTGCTGTCGCGCGTTTTCGGTCTCTGGATGCTTCGCTTGCAAGTTCAAGATCTAGGTATACACGGTTCGTAAATTCGTATAGCACAATGTTATTTAGAATATAGTAAATTGTGTATCGCTTCCATCATTAGCGATTAACAATCTTCATCGTACAATGAAAACAATTGACTGGAACGGATTCAATAGTTAATTTGCATGCAAGTCGCATTTTATTTTTAAAATTATTGTAGGCGTTCCGACGCAAATATCTCGTACTCTTTCTCTCTCTCTTATTTAGACAGCCGTTCGGCTTTTCTAATTCTTAATATACGCACGAAACGTGTTAAATATAGTTAGTGACTTAAAAATTCTAATACAAATTAAAAATTTATACATTTACTATTATGAATCACACTAAAAATTAGTAATTTTTTTTTACGTTTCCGAAATATCACAGAAATATCGGCGTGTAGAGAAAAGAAAGCTTTATCACAACTTGCAAGCTTCTAAGAAAGTCCGATCTCGGCCACGCATGTAAAAAAATCCTATCTCGGTTTCACAAGTTAAAAAGTCCTATTTCTACTTCATCTGTAGGAAAGTCCTACCTCGACTTTCTGCGTAAGAAAGTCCGATCTCGTCTTCGCGCGTAAGAGTAACGTCTTATCTCAGTTTTTTGCGTATCAAAGTCCATAAGTTTTAAAAAAATTAAATTTCGTCTTTAACCCCTTGACTGGCAGTGTACCATACACTGTTAGAAAACTTCCATGTATACAGATATAATACATTGTGCATATTTTGAATGGCAAAATGTAAACATAGTATATCTATATATATGGAAGTTTTCTTACAGTGTATATGCACAAAAAAAATCGTGCCAAAACTGGCAGTGTATCATATATGCCCATATTTAACGAGACTATTTGTGGCTACCAGTTTTGGCACGAAAAGTTGCAAAAGCCCTGCCAGTCAAGGGGTTAAGACCAATTTTCGGAATAAAGGTATGTATACGCATGAGGAAATTCACAGAATTTTCAACTAATGCGATACTTTTTTTTAGTATAATTTATTGCTGCTATTTGTAGAGCACGCGAAGCACATAAACAAAACTGGTTGTGAAATATACAGTTTTAACCACTTTTGAAAAGTAGACCTCTTTAAACTATTTTGAATATTTCTAGACTCGAGCATGTTTGGCATACTAATATGGGCTAAGAGACTGATTTTTCGCAACAGTTAAAAGTTGGATTTTTTCGTATAATAGTAAAGTAAAGAAATCATGTTGAGCATAGCCAGCGAAATGATCCAAGGGTTCCTAATTGAATCCTTTCAGAGATAGTGGTACTAATCTGACGGCACGTTATTTTTTGTATGAAAGTTGCATTTTTTGATTTTTAATATTTTAGAGTAGTTATTTAATATTTTTTTAAAATATTAATTTTGTTATTTTCTAAAGATTTTAAATGGAAACAATGTGTTTAACTAGATTAAATGGAGCCCTGAAAGAATAAAATGCTTAGGTGCATGCGAAACCATCATAGGACTTTCTTATATTTAAAGCAGAGATAGGATACCTTATATAGGCTTGGTTCAGATAAGTTTTCTTGTTTCCACCCTGCAATACTTTCTATTAATTGCAGACTCCTACATAACCTTGACATTTAACTATTGTAGAATACAGATTAAATATAACGGCTTTGAAACCAGAAATAAAAGAATTTTATTGCTCTTGAACCACAAGTATAGGCTTATCCGTATAGACCTGACCGAAACACCTGGCCGCGTCCACTCAGCTATTAGAAAGCCTCGCGCGTAACCAGCTTCTAATTAAACCACTTGACGTAGAACTTCCTTGTCCAACCAGCGGGGGTCGGCGTGTAACATAAAGGATCTTTGCTCGACTCGACCACAGTTGGAAACGTATGCGCGGTCACATCCCTCTGTTAAACCCAGGCCAAAGGCTAGCACTACAGACTCGCACCCGTTAATCCGGACGAATCTAGAGCGCTTTTCAATGAGGAAGAACTGCAAACTAGATCAATAAGACTAAAGTAATGGAAGAGAGTTTCCCATCAGTGGCACTCATGCCATTTTCGACCATATATTTTATGATATGTGCAAAACTAATTATTTTACAGTTGATTTTTCTACAAATTTCTTTTTTTGACATATATCTTTTATTATTATTCAGGAGTAATAAATAAATATCGATAAAACTGTCATGTCATGTGGTGCGGAGCGTCATATGTTTTTTCATATTATAATGTTTCTCTCGGTTCATGAGAAAATTTCTGAACTTCTGTCTTTCTACAACAAAAAATGTTTGCTGACTGTATAAATTAAAACCAGTATTACTGATTCACTTTTATGCTATTCACATCAACCGCCTTGACCTCTGCTATTTCTCACAAGTTATTAGTATTTGACAAACTTACCCCGCATGTCTACTAGCTCTGGACTCCTCTCAGCATAAAAACGATAATGAATATTCAAATCAGTTAGTTCTTAAGATACATTTTTTTCACTACGTCTTACTTAACTTTTAATAATAAAAATATTGAAAAACATATTCAAAATTTACGTTGATATGCCATGTTAATATCATGTCCTAGAATTAACACTCTACAGTAATTTCGGAGGCCTTAATAAATTAACGATTTAAAAGTACATTAAGGTGAATTGAAACGACGAATAAAACATAAGAAAATTGAAATAGTTGTAAAAATTCAAGTTAAAAGTTCTCCATATAGGATCGCATAGCTATCAGTTAATTTTAATCGAATAGTCTCTGCACGATTGGATTCTACATGTCCATCCATTTTAATCTTTTCGAATCCATTTTTCATCGATACAGTGAAGTGAATTCACTTCAACCGGCCTTTTTAAAACAAGAATTCAGAGAGCAAAAAAAAATTAATCAACTTACCGATTCACACAAAGAGCAGTCTATGAAATTTAAAACTATCAACATATTATCATTATCTCTAACGATTTCCCAGACTGCTCTGAGAACAACTGAAATTTAAAATCTCATTTTACAATACACGACAACCCTGGTGGAAATCCAAAACATTTTTTACCCAATAACTGACTATTTATTTTAGACTTGGCCATAAAATAGGCAC
>JAWWEQ010051113.1:0-10570 GCA_035583055.1 Torymus tubicola | reverse complement strand
TTAAGTAGACTACCTACCTTACTTTTGTTCCGTTGCGCCACAGGCAACACGGGTAGGTAGGTCGGAACGCACAGAACACACATGTGTAGAAAGGGCCCAGTCCCAGTAGTTCATTTAACCGCTGCGTATTGTTGTATCTTGATTTTTCACCGTTGGATGCAATAGATGTCGCTGTGCAGGAACTAGGTTTCTTTTCGTCGGCAGACTTGAGGGTCTGTATATGCGCGCGCGAACTCTTTGTATAGATGTGTCTGATCGAGTCGGTGTCAGAACAGATTCTGCTTCTAGGTATAGTTTCCCGTTTCCTGGAAAATGTAAGCTGCTGACACCTTATAGCTGGGAGGTTGGACTTTTTCCTTTTACTGGCCAATAAGAAGGTTGGTGAGCACTTGCGTCCCTCCTCCGGTGTGTAAGTGTAGTGGGAACAGCAGCACACGTGATGCCTGGCCCCTCGAGTTTGACAGCCAGCAGGTATCTGGTAAGGGTCGATTGTTTCGCAGAGCAGCAGCAGCTCTGTACGGAGCAGGTCGCTGCAGAACCCTATCTTTTGAGCGTTCACCTGGATTTTTCTAATTACGGAGACTTCATATCTATATTAATTTGAACAATTCACTTGTTGGATTTATTTTCATCTTGGAATACGGAAATCTTATTGGCGACCGGCATCATCCCTCGTCTGCCATTTTAACGTAGAAATTTGAATGTGGATTTTCTGCTGGAAAACGTGGACTCATCAAGAATCTGTGCATCACTGCCTACGACGCAATAAACGACGGACGTCATAAATTTTTCATCAGACATTACAACCTACTTTTGAAACCAATTTATAGAAGAATAACATGTATTCTCCAGGACTTTTCTCTATTGTCTGGATTTCAACAAATAGCGGCCAGCAACAACTATTGCCCACCATTACAGCATTCACGTTGAAATTGAATTTTGACGACGGAATTCGTGGCTACTACAAAACAGAATCATCCTATTCTTTTGTGAATTCCACAGGTATTTACAGGTTTTTTACACTGCTTTCGTTTTTTGTATCACGTTTAACCTAAAATAATTTTTAAAAACCCAAATCCTCTTTGGTCTTTTATTTAATTCTTAAAGTTAAAAGAAAATCGGAAAATAAAAAAGAAAAATAGAAAAATTTCTAAAAATTTAATTAAGAGGAAAATTATTAATCTCATTAAAAATAATTAAATAATAAAAATAAAAAATAAATAACTTCATTTTGGACTAAGCTTAGATGAGGAGATGTGTCTTCCTATTTTCAACGATAGATTGTTTTAGATACTCCCCTTGTCTGGCTTTTTTGAAATTATTGACTTTTGGACTTAGAGAGTACCATTAGATAGAGCAACTCGCTTTAGCCAGCATTCGTTATTCTTTCTTTATCTCCAGGTTGCACTCATTGTCCTAATATATGATTTAATAAAATTTTATTTCATTTAGCATTAAATGAATTTTTGACTAGGTGTTCGGCAAGGGATTGTTTTCATCTCTATTTGCTAAATAGAGAATATAAAGCATTTTCTCTTGCACAAAATACTTTGATTTTTAATATTCTATTCAATTTTTGATTTAATTTTAATTTGCTGTTTAAATTCCAATTTTAGAATTTAATTGGCTTTATGTGTAGAGTTAATCCCATATTTTGACGCTCAGGTCATGTCCTAGAATTATCACCTAGTCCTTATTTATATTTACTACAAGTACAGTATCACCTCAAACTTTATGACCTCACAATAATATTTGTTTTAGAACAACCTCTATACTTATGAGGTAATAACTCATAACAATTTCGACTAATTATACAGAAATTTAATTTACTTGGTTTCAAATTTTATTTTAGTTGAATGACTTTGATGTATTGATACTTTGTATTGAATACATATATATTATAGGAAAACAAAATTTACTTTTAGAATTTTAATCTTATTATATTTATATATTAACAAGGGGGAAATATAATTATAAAATTTAGTTTCATTTTGCGTTTTTATTTCTAAATTTACAATTCATGTTTAGAAAATTAAAATTTGCTTTTTCAATCCCCATTTTAATTATTTCTAATTAACTTTGGTAAATATTAGATTTTACATCATAACAAAATTCCAGGTTTGGTGTCTTGCGGTTGGCTGTGTCCACCTCAGTGTCTCACTTACAAGGAAGTTCTTCGGTAAGCAGTCACTATAAGTCTGCTAATTATAGGAACCTTTCTGCTAGGATCACCTGTTGTGGATCAGGAGTAATATTATAAAGTGATTTTGCTTGCTATGCATTATAGTTAAAACAAACGTATGTCTGATCTGCGTTCAAGTGTTTATTCTATTAGAATTTTTACAATCTAACAGATCTAGAAATTTTGAGATCTTATTGTTATACTCTTCAACTAATCTCGTTTAGTTTTTATTTTTACTACATTATTAGTTTTCAGTCAGTTCATAACATTATGACTCTTATTAACAATAACCGTAATACAATAAGTAAAGTTGATTCAAATTATCCCCTATCTGAAGATCGAGAATCTATTTTACATAAAAATATTAAAAGGGGATCCATCTCAAACCCCCAGACACTGATTAATGACTCTCTTACATCCTCCAATCAAATGTCAAATGAGAATGTATTGACAAACAACTCTCCCCTTTCTTTGCATGGAGATAACACTTCTTCTCTACATACTCGAAAAAAAGTTTTGGAAGAATTTGATAGATTCAAGTCAAATAGATATGAAGCTTCTGATCAAGGACCTTATGTAGTTCAAATCATTGATTCTAGGGAAAGTTTTAATATCGGTAACTTACACGTTGTATCTATCGGGGTTAAAATCTTTGAAGCTGGCTTTAAAGTCACAGCTTTAAGAAAATCCGGGCCAATGAAGGTTTCACTCTCCTTTTATACCCGTAAAGAAGCCAATGATTTTATAGAGTCAGGGATTACCTTAATAAACTCAAACTGGAGAGTCTTCATTCCTGATGATGGCCTCTTTAAAATTGGAGTTATTACCGGGGTCCCTTCAAAGATTTCTGAGGATACTATTACTCGAGGCATCGTTTGCCCAGACAATGAAATTATAGAAAAAGTAGAACGTTTATCGAAACAAATTGACTCAAATATGGGTAACATAAAAGTCAATTCAGATAATTTAAAAATCTTTTGCAAAAAATCTTTGTCTCCTTATTTGGAATTATTTGAGGTCTTTTTTAAGGTTACCCCCTTTGTGCCCCTAGTCTTAAGATGTTACAATTGCCAAAAATTTGGCCATGGTTCTACCCACTGCAAAAATGAGTCTAGATGCGTTAATTGTAGCCTTTCTCATAAAGACAGCGATCCATGTAACTGTCCTTCCTATGTGTGAATTGTGGGAAAAACCATAAGGCCTCTGACAAGAAATGTATATTCTTTGAATTCAATAAAGAGGTAAATTTTACTCAATCATCGCGGAAGATTAGTAAAGTTCAAGCAGTTTTTATCACAAAACGCAGATATCTTAAAAAAGTGGAAGATATGGATATTTACTTTGTAGATGTTCCTAACCCTTACTTGAAGAATCTGGACATCTTCGAAAGCCAGGTTCTGATCAGAGATGTCTATACGGAGGAGATCCCTTTAGACTTCCTCGCAAATAATCTTGACGCAATTACTGCACAAAATATTGAGACGACAGATCAATTAGACTCTACTCTTCTAGAAAACAATTTTATTAACTCTGTCACTTTGAACAATATCGATAATAATTTAATATCTCATATTAATGGCCATGTCCATGCGGCTCCCAATCTTTATTTGGAAGACATTTCTCTCTCTTCAACCGAATCCAGGGGTCAAATAAAAAATCTTGCTAATAAGTTAGGTCCTATTCAAGAAATTATCACTGCAGAAGTTCACACTGAAAATCTTACACCTCGCATTAAAAAAAGAAAGAAAAGCAACTCCAGTTTTTCAACACGATCGTCTCCATCGACAAACGGTTCTTCTATGTCCCAGATAAAATTGAAAAAAGTAAAAAGTTCTATTTCAAAAAAGGATTCCAATAGAATTATAAAAATAGACCTTTTCAAAAATACAAGCGCGGGAGGTGAAAGGAGCGCTACTATAGAATCAATTAAATTATGTCAGGAAAAATCTCTTATTTAAATTGGAATGGTATTAAGGGTAAGTGGGCTGAGTTGTCTAATTTAGTTCTCAAAAGAGACATAACATGCTTTGCTGAATCTAAATTGAGTTCACCGGACTTTCTCCCTGATATCACCAAGTTCAATAAGATTAGGAAAGACAGACACGACTGCCTGAAAAATGAGGTGACATTGTGGTTTTCGTTCAAAAATCCATTCAATATGAGTCGCTATGTTTTAACTGGGTTGGGTTGGGTTGGGTTCCAAAGAATTTTGAATTGGTGTTATTAAAAATTTCTAAAGGTTCTACTTTTATCCATGTGTTTTTTGGGTACAACCCTCATACAACACCATCGCTTCGATAGATTTTGAAATTCTATGGGATCATCTATTATTATTAAAAAATGCACAACACCCTAATTGGGGCAGCTATAGCGCTGACCAATTAGGTAGGAATTTACGTGAATCTTTGTTAAACTATAACGATCTTGTCATACTTAATTGATGGTAATCCTACCAGAATTTCCATCATGCGTAGTTGCCCGGATCTAGCTCTTTGTTCTTCAAATCTCATTGACAGAATTGCTTTCAACGTAGAACCTGAGAGGTGCGGTAGTGATCATTTACCTCTCTTACTTAAATTGGACTCTTTTAATAAGCTTCATAATAAATCTCAAAAGATTTTCTTCTTAACTAGAGTCAATTGGATAGAGTTCAGATCTTGTATTTCAGATAACCCGTTTTTTAACCTCTTTCATTTCGAAAATATCGACATTGCTTTAGAAAGATTTTATTTAAGCTTAAAAAATGCTGTTATTAGATCTGGTGGAAAAGTCAACGATATCAACCACAATTCTTTCAATCGATCACGACTAACCCTTCAGGATCAATTTAACCCTAAATCCAAAAAAAAATCACCAGCTGCCCCTTGGTGGGACTCTGACTGCTCAGACATTGTAGATAAGAGAAGGTTGTTATTAGACAAATTTAAATCTAATCCCTCGAAATCTAAGCTTTTAGAGTATAAAAACTTTTCAAAAAAAGCTTCTATATCGTTAAGCAAAAAGAAAAAAGACAACTTCAGAAACTTTATATCTAGTATGGACCCGTCTAGACCCCTCATTTCTAATTTTCATATTATGAAAAGATTTAGAAATAAGTTCTACTCGCCCAAACCTGCATCTTTAGACTTAAACAGTCCTCACAATAATACTGCTTTATTGGAGGCATTCAACAAGATTGCCTCTTATTATAATTACAGCAATAACATACTTCCTTTTTACAACCTCAATGAGGATGATTTTCTTAGCTCTGGTATATCAATCGAAGAGGTTTGAAAGCTATCAAAAATTGTAAACATAATTCAGCCCCTGGTATTGACGGTATCCCGTATACTATGCTGAAAAATTTACCAGCAGTGGCTATCACATGGTTGACCAAATTTTTTAACTTTATTTTATCATAAGGTGCCTATCCTTCGGAATGGAAGAAATTCAAAGTTTGTTTCATCTCGAAGGGTGGGAACAAAGGTTACAGGCCAATTGCCTTAGCCTCCACTCTTCTAAAAACCTTAGACAGATGCGTAAATGATAAGATCATGTGGTGGTATGAAAACCGTGGGATTTTTCCCAAAAACTTTAACGGTTGTAGAAGGGGCAAATCCTGCTCTGATTGCTTAGCCTCACTCCAGCTGGATGCCCTGGTTGCAAAAGAAAAAAATGAACTCTTAGGTGTTTTAAGTTTAGATTTGGAGGGTACTTATGATAAGGTTAATTTAGAAGTCCTACTTGGTATTCTCAGAGATCTAGGCTTTCCTCCTATTATTACTAATTTTGTCTACAGCTTAATAAATGATAGAGAAATTACTGGCTTCTTTGAGGGGACCTCTTTTATGTGTTCTAACACTAATAAAGCTATCGATGCAGTTATAAAGCCGCCTATATAGTTCAAAAATCCTTTTCAATTAGTTATGAGTCACACCTCATTTATAACTCTTATGACTTCAAATATCTAGGCTCCTGTAGGTCCAATCACATCTCTAAAACAGTATTAATTTAAGTCATATATATATATATATATACATACAATAAACATGTATTTAACATATAATGGTAATTTTAAATTTAATTATTATTATTGAAATTATTTACAATTAAATTAAAATAGCGTTAGCATTGAATTTTATTTATTAATAAATATGTTTAATAGTACTATTTTCAGGATTTTTTAAATAACTTTGTTGATGAATCAAGTTAATGTTAAGTTAATTATCACATATGCATTATTTTTTTAGGATTGGAGACTTGTTGCTTTGTAAAA
The DNA here is from genome assembly GCA_035583055.1 of Torymus tubicola. Lineage (NCBI taxonomy): Eukaryota > Metazoa > Arthropoda > Insecta > Hymenoptera > Torymidae > Torymus > Torymus tubicola. The sequence continues at coordinate 4,133 of JAWWEQ010051113.1, read as the reverse complement.
ACGTAGAGAAATAAGAGCAGTCAGTAAAAAAAAATAAAAGGAAGCATGGTATAAAGTACAAGATCGAAATTTCATTTGCGAAGAAATCTTTTGCTGGTTTTTATTATTTTATTATTGTTATTTTATTATATGTCTAATAAAGAAAGATGGTCCAGTAATAAGAGTTCGTTAACAAAGTTGTTATATGTATATAATGTTAACTAATGCAATTAGCAATTTTTTTTGTTATATGTTCTGTAATATATAAGTACATTAAATAAATCTCTTTTATATTTACAGACATGTAAGCTTTCTTAATTTATAAAATTTATTACTATTAATATTAATAATATTAATTGATTTTAGGCAGAATACCATTGTATTTTGTAGAATTGCAAATAATTATTTTATTGCAAATTTTAGAGTTTTAAATAACAATTCATAGCAATACATTATAAAAAAAGTATAAAAAAAATTTGTGTGGTGTAGGTCTGTTCCATCTATACCATGGGTAAAGATTGTACTAGATGCCGGACATCGATTTTTTTTGGCTTCCGAGATGGAGGTCGGTTCAAAACAATGTTCCGAGGATGTGGACGCGCTCTTAAGCTGACTCTACACGGCGAGCCGCGTTCCCTAGACAAAGACAGATATACGAAATCCTGTAAGAGAGAAAGAGAAAGCAATAGCGGCTCACGGGTCGCGGCACGCCGTGTAGAGGCAGCTTTATAGAGGACAGAGGACTCATCATTATAGAGGACTCCCGACTCATACGAAGGCCGGAGAACAACTTATATATGACTTAAATTAAAACTGCGAGAAACCGCTTTAAGATGTACTAGTAAAGTAAAATTAAAAAGTTTTAATTGTACTTAAAGTAATTAATTAGTATAATAGAAAATGACAAATATTTTAATAGTAAATTTGAATTATTTTTTAATGTACTATTGAAGTTTATATGTTTTCTCTTCATAAAGTATTCATTTTCATATATTATTTTTTAATTTAATTTAAAATTAGCAAAATGCTTGGAAATATTTGGATTTTTATAATAACTTTTTACGGCCTCAGTTTTGTGCAATGTCAAGACCGAATAGCTCCTGGTGTACCACCACATCATTATCAACAGGTTAGCTCTTTATTTCAAATTACTATTACCATATGTTTCACCAGATACTTGAAAAACTAGGATTTTCTTTAAATAGTTAGAATTCTCTTTGACTTCTTTAGTCATATAAGACTTTAAATCTTCCTTAATCTAAGCTATTGTATTTTTTTAATTACATAATAAACGTTAAAATAAATTTTTATAAATTACCAAATATACAAATATAATGGCATGAATAATATTAGTGAAAACTATAGGCTATAAAACATTAACATAAGGTTCTTTTCAGGTTCCTCATCAGAATGTGCATCAAATTCATCAACATCAAATACAACAACAAACACAACAACAAACACAACACCATGTAGTGCAACATCAATTGCCTCAACAAGTATACTTTTTATCCTTGTTATTTTTTATTAAAAGGAAAATGACATTTTGTGTATTATTATATTAAAATCTAGAATTACCGACAATTTACATATGAATGAAACTTATCACACAAATTAATATTCACTTATCTCGTGCAGGGCTACAAAAAAATAACAATTATGAAAATATTTCTAAATTTTTAAACACTGGACTAATTTAAAAATGCATACTAATCTTATTATTTTCTTTTATTCTTTTTAATATTTGGGCAAAATCTAATGATGGATATAATTTATATTTTGTAAAAGATATAGAAATTATACTTATTTAAAATTTTTGTTAAATGGCATTATAGTTAAAAATATATTTTTTTATGTTCTATTAACTTTTAATGATAAATAAAGATTGCAAGAAAGAATCCAAAGTTAATTAGCCATAACCTTTATAAATTTTTCTATCCACAATAAGATCTAATATGTTTATATTTATGCGATTTTTCATGTAATTAAAAGTAAAACTGGCTATCAATATTGTGAAAATAATATCTTATAAGATTCAACAAATTATTAAGGAAAATGACTTTATAAAACCAATGAGCAATTTTGCAACTAGTACTCCTGGTCAAAAATATCCAGGTAGGAAATCCAGATGGATTTCCCAGCTGGATCAGATGGATTCACATAGATTTCAGTAGATTTTTTAGCTAGATTTCCAGTTCGATCCATGTTGCGTGGATTTCCTACTCATTTTAATTAGAAATTAGGTAGGAAATTTACGCAACATGGATCAAAGGAAATCTAGGTAAAAAATCTACTGAAATCTACGTGGATCCAGCTGGAAATCCATCTGGATTTCCTACCTCGATATTTTTGACCGGGCTGTTTTTGCAAATTTAGTTTTTAGTTTAAACTGTCATTTTATCATTGTTACAATAGTGGTACAAAGTTATGCAAGAATGTAAAATGATATTCTTACTAATTGAAAAATAAGACAGATATAGCAAGTGCTATTTTTTTTCACTCTAAGAATACTGTTTTCAGTCAATATTACATAACTGCTGCAATATTGCACATAACAAAACATTCAATCTGAAAACTGAATTTGTAAAAACGATGCACAAATGAAAGAAAGATGTGATAATATTATTTAAAGGTTTGGTAAAGAGTTCTAATTAAACAAAAATAAAATAATTTTGCTTGTATAATGTTTTTTAATCAATAACAGGTACCACAAATGCAACAGATACCACAAATACAAGAAATACCAAATACACAGCATATTTCAATTCAACAGAATTCTCATAATCATGAGCATCATCATGGGACACCTCAGCAAATACTCAATGCTGCAAATATTGCTCAAGAAAAAGCGTAAGTACATATGATCATTCAGTACATAATGAAGTCACTTTTTAAAAGATTAATAACTAAAATTAATTATATTATTTATAGACACATTGCAGAACATTTAGATGTACCTATAGATACCAGCAAAATGTCTGAACAAGAATTACAATTTCATTACTTTAAAATGCACGATTCTGATAACAATAATAAATTGGATGGTTGCGAGTTAATTAAATCTTTAATCCACTGGCATGGTAATTCTAAATAATTATAAGCTTATTAATCATTTTCATTATTATAAAAAATTTCATTTTGTTAAAAAATATAATTTATCTTGTCAATATATACATTTTTTTATTTCAGAAGAAGGAAATAAAGATCCAAATGTTAATGTGGATGAGAAAATATTCAAAGATGACGAACTTAAGACATTAATTGATCCTATTTTAGATATGGATGATGCAAATAAAGATGGTTTTATAGACTATCCTGAATTTATACAGGCTCAGCAAAAAGCTACACCAAGTACTAATCAACAATAAAATAAAAAAATTATGATAATAGAATTATACAATTTCAAATTTTATTGAAAAATTTGTTACATTTGATATATATAGAATTGTGAAATCCATTTACATAAGACTTGTTACTTTATGACTAGTTATTTTTATAAAAAAATGTACTTTTTTAATACTAGTAAAATGAATAAAAATGTTTTAAAATATTGTACATTCATTCAAAACTATATATAACTCTTAAAAGAGTAAGAGTTAAAGAAAATGCCTACATACTGCGATTTTTACCATACTAGCGCAGTAAATTCGGGAATGTTTAGAGGATATCACATTTTTTTTTAAAATTGTAACTTATTCGTATGAAACTTAATCAAAGCATGCATAAACTAAAAACCACATACATAAACACTATGTACAAACCGTTCCACTTTATGTATTCAGAAAATAATCTCTTTTGAGGTTAAAATTGCTTAAATAAAATTTTAAAAAAATATCTCCTTTCTCCGAGTAAGTACCAAATTTTTGTCAATATTCTCAGTACCGGCGTTAGGGCTGGGCGAGCCTGGCGGTCGCCCAGGGCGCCGCGATTTTAGGGGCGCCAAAGGCGCCCCTTTTATTTATTGTGCTAATGATAATTATAATTTACATTGTGATAATAATAATTTACAAAGCTATATTGATTAATCAAAAGGGGCTTTATCGTGGTAGTTTCATAATTAATAAATATATGTATATAGTGTTTGCACGTTCAAGGGCTTCCAGCGAAACCTCTGTAATTCGAATATGCAATTAGTAACTCGCACATCGTAAGCT
>JAWWEQ010051112.1:0-10571 GCA_035583055.1 Torymus tubicola | reverse complement strand
CTCATTTGTGAATGTGGTTTAAATATTTTACGTGGTAACGTACCGTTGAACAAAAACTATAAAAATAAATTAAAAAAGTACGCATTATTCTTAAGAAAATGAACTGATTCTACTCAAAATTTGAAAAATAAAAAAAAAAGTTGATTATCAAATACCAGAATTGTTTACCTCTTATCTTGGCACCTGTGATAAAACTATGGAGCATGCAAGAAAAATGATTTTGATCCCTGAAGAAAGTATTACAACAACTTACACTTATCAAGTGAAAAAAAGCAGACCTTATTTCAAGATGATCGTGAAAAATATGCAATGCACCAACAAGCATTGGAGCGTTTTATGTATTATAAAAATAAGGATGGTGCAAAAAAGTTTCAATCGAACACTCCTAGAGTTATCGATGAAGTAAGCGTAGTAAATAACGACGACGTAGGTACCAATAAAGTAAACCGCAAAGTAGATGAGAACATAGTAAACAGTATGCTAACAAAGATTCAATTGAAACACATGGGATGATCGTGGTAAAATTATTAGATAGCAGTGTTGTTAAAGGTAGAAATATAGTAGATTTGATTAATGATACCGTTAGAAATGGAAAACAAATGTTGTCTCATGGCTATGGTTACTTTGCCCAAGCACTCCGAAAAGCAAATATACCCCGAGAATTTATTGTTAACAATAAAATTTGGGAACTTGTTTCTTCACCACAATCTGGTAGAGACAACGAAGAAACCCAACCCAACAGTCTGATAGTGAAGAAACAAACGATAATTCTTCGAATAGGTCAACTCCAAAAAGGTTGAGCAAAATATTACGCCCCATTTTTCTATCGACCGCCGAAATCATCAGCTTATGTCGGTGCCTACAACCTTTTAAAAACAATTTGTAAAAACCATGATCGCAAAATAATTATTAAATGGTTTGAAAGTCAGGATTCTTATACTCTACATAAACCTGTACAACGTCATTTCCCACATATGTGCTATGACGTTCGTAACCCTTTTGATGTGTGGGAAGAAGATCTCGCCGATTTATGATCATTAGAAACCTATAACGATGGTAATACATATCTACTTGTGGTTATAGATGTTTTATCAAAATTTGTATGGGTTGAACCTATTCGTAACAAAACATCAAAAAGTGTCGCTACAGCTTTTGAACACAGTTTGGCACGTTGTAAAGGACAACACCCTATGCTCTTTCAAACTGATAAAGGTAAAGAATTTCTCGGCATGAAGATGCAACAAGTTTTGAATAAGAATAGTATAAATTATCGTGTGATTAGAAATCCTGATATTAAAGCGGCTGTGGTTCAGAGGTTTAATAGAAAATTGAAGGGTCGATTATGGCGATATTTTACCTATACAAATACGTACAGGTATATTGATATTTTAGAAAAAATTGTTACTGTTTACAATAATTCTTGGCCTTCTGGTACTAAAATGGTTCCTGCCAAAGTTAATTTGTATAAGCATACCAAAACCTAACTCAAAGATACAACACAACTTGTGTTCGATACCCTAAATACAAGGTGGGGGACTTGGTAGGTGTTAGTCGTGCCGAACTAGAGTTCAAGAAAGCATATGAAAGTGGCTGGACTTTGGAATTTTTGAGAATTATACGTATATTTACCAAACGTCAACCCCCCGTTTATACTTTACAAGATCTTGACGGTGAACCAATCGAAAGTTTTTTCTACGAGGAAGAACTTTTCAAATAGATAAGATTCTTAAAACTAATGGTAAAGGGAAAAATAAAAAATATTTTGTAAGTTGGAAAGGTTATCCCGACAAATTTAATTCCTGGATTTTCACAAACAATTTAAAAAACATATAATGAGAGAATAATTTTACATAGTATTATCTAGTAACAACAGTATGTATGTGCACTGCAAAGTGCACATACATACTGTTGCACATACAAAGCATCTAGTAACAACAGTATGTATGTGTCTGCAAACAAAACAACACATTTTACCACACATTTACCTCAAATATCATGTTAACCGAAGGATCACCAATAGAGTTTTCTATACCAGGAACTAGTGAATACATTGACCTTGCCCATACTCTGCTTAGTGTTCGTGTAACTATTGCACAAACAGTAACACCTCCTGAAACCATAGATAAAAATGCATTGAAAAATGTTGGTCCTGTAAATAATTTTATGCACTCGATATTTAACCAAGTTGATATGTTTTTTAATCAAAAAACTGTTTCCCCATCCAATAACGCCTACGCTTATCGATCATAAATTGAAACTTTATTAAACTATCGACCTGCAGCTAAAAAATTTCATCTCACCAGCGCACTATGGTACACCGACACCCCTGGAAAAATGATTGCTATAGATGACGAAAACGAAGGTCTTTTAAGTCATCGAAATCTTATGGGTGAAGAGAAAAACATTGATATGATTGGGTATTTGCATTGTGATGTTTTGAATCAAGATAAATTATTAATTAACGGTGTAGTATGTAAGTACGTGTGCGACTGGTACGATGACGAGATGGCTTTTGTCTTATGGATTCGACAGGGCTCCATACAGCACGAGTCACTGAAGCTGCTTTCTTTGTACAACGCGTCAGACTTAATCCAAGTATTTATATTAACTCACGAAAAAGCACTTTCGAAAACTACAGCTAAATACCCTCTCACACGTGTAGAAGTTAAAGCTATTACAATGCATAGTGGCATTCATGGAGAAACACTGGATAATGTCATTTTACGACAATTACCAAAAAGAATTATTGTTGGTTTTGTAGAGAATAAAGCTTTTAACGGTGATAAGAATCTCAACCCTTTTAACTTTAAAAATTGCAATATAAATTACTTGTGTCTTTACATTGGCGGTGTACAATTACCGTCTAAACCATTACAACCTGATCTTAAAACGAACAATATGTATGTTGATGCATATCATACTTTATTTTCTGGTACAGGTATCCATTATTTAAATGAGGGTAATTTGATCTCACGCAAGGCTTTTGCAAATGGATATTGTTTTTTCGCTTTGTGGTGGAGGAAAGTTTATAAAAGGAGACAGAGGTTTTTTGATGCGTTAATCGTTGATTGGACGTGTATGTTGAAAACTATGAAAATGGATATCGTTGTAGATATGTTGTGTGTCAAAGATTATAAGAACTGCGCGTTGCTAAAAGAAGTGGCAATTCTTTGGTCAGATCAGAATTTCATAGGAGGAGGAGCAGCTTCGGCTCAGTGGTAAAGTGTTTGCCTCATGACTCTAGGGTCGTGGGTTCGAATCCTCCCTCCACCTGACCGGAGTTTTTTTTTTAATTTTCCTCGACTGAGGAGAGCTCTGGGAATAAGAATTTCAATCCACGCATTTTTAGGTGGCGATTTTCGAATTTTCGGGGTCCTCTAAAGTTGCGGAAAAGGAGGGAAAAGGCGAGCAAGCTCTGGGGTGCTCCTACCCAGAGTAAACCGTGACTTCTCCTCCCCAGTGGAGGCGCTCGCCCATGCCTGACATGAATTAAAGACTCGATGACATGGGCCTCAGGGGCTGCCAACCCCTCCGGCCGTCTTAAGCTGGCCCTACCACTACAAATCAAGCCTCGGATGAAGACAGCAGACGACCCACAGGCCGGTCTGCCCCAGCGACCTCTCCCAATATTCAATCTTCTTCGGACAACGCCATCTTCCGATGCGAATTTCCGGGGTGCGAAAGAAGCTTCCAAACGACCATCGGCAGAGGGCAACACTATCAACGTGCTCACACGGCCTGGAACGACCAACGAATCATCGCAGGGAGGCGGACATTTTGTTGGACGGTCGAAGAATCCTCCCTTCTCGCTCGTCGAGAACCCGAGCTGACTACCCAATGAGTCCGCTCAATCAACCAGGCTCTGCAGGAGGCGTTCCCTCATCGTACCACGGCAGCCATCAGCCAGCACCGACATTCCCCGGTATACAAGAACCTGGTCCAACAACTTTCCAACCGGGACCTTCCAGGAGGCGGAGCCCCACCATCACCATCACTGAGACACGGAATGGGGCCGACGTCGGGACAAGGGGGGGTTTCTTCTTCCCTCCCCCGGCCCCCAGTCCTCTGCTTGTATACGTACAGAATCTACCGAGAGTAAACACCACCGGCTTCCAAACAGAGCGCCTGCAGGGCATCGTATGCGACGCTACCAATTCCACCAACGATGCCATTTTTGAGCGACTATCTCTGTACCTGCGTGACATCTTTCCACCTTGCTCGCACAACCATCGACTACCTCCAACAGTTCAACACCAGCTGAGTCGAAGGAAGGCCAGGCGCAGAGAATATACCGCTACGCAAAGGCACTGGCGCTCCAACCGCATGCGATGCATCAAAAGTATTCTGGGTCTCGTCGAGGATGCAGAACAATCTGCCAGAGCCGTAATGGAGCCATATTGGACTACCATCTTCACGCAGCGGCCAACTAACAGCAAACCGGAGTGCACGCAGCGCTCCGTCTACGACTCCATTGCGAGAACAATCAAACCGGAGGATATCCGAGCAGCACCACCGTCTCTGACCGTCTCACCGGGGCCTGATGGTCTGACAGCTCGTCAGTTCCGAGTCATCCCTCTGGACATCATCACTCGGATTTTCAATCTTATACTCTGGTGCGAAAGGCTGCCCAAGCCCCTGGCGGCATCCAGGACCATCTTCATCCCCAAGAAATCTCAAGCCACTCTCCCAGGAGACTTCAGACCTATCTTCATCTCCTCCGTCCTCGCTAGAGTTCTCCACAAGATTCTAGCGCAAAGAATAGACACCACGATTGAGATGGACGATCAGCAGAGAGCCTTTCGAGCCGGGAAGGATGACTGCCGGGACAACACCGTGCTCCTCGACGCCCTCCTACGCAGTCGATATCAAACGTTCAAGTCCACCTACGTGGCAACGCTAGATCTCACGAAGGCCTTCGATAGCGTGAAACACAGTGCCGTCATGGAGGCAGCGGATGTAGCTGGCCTCCCTCCTCTTCTAATCCGCTACCTCAAGGATCTTTATGCCAGCAGCACCACGACGATATCGAGCACGAACTGGTCATCACAGCCGATTAAAGTAACAAGAGGAGTGAAGCAGGACATCCTCTATCACCTGTGATATTCAATCTGATTATAGATCATCTGCTCCGCTCACTTCCACAGGAATACGGCTCCACTTATAACAATAGGACTGTTCCTGCTATGGCCTTCGCTGATGATCTAATACTACTTGCCGACTCGCCGGTTGGACTACAGCTTCTACTCGACCAAACAAATGCCTTCCTGGGGACTTGTGGCCTTCTCCTGAACACCAGTAAGTGCCACACGGTTTCGATCATCGACGATGGCGATCGCAGGAGGGCCGCAGTAAATGCTGAGCGCGCATTCACGACCAATGGTCAGCCATTACGTGCGCCCTCCAGAGAAGACTCCTGGAAATATCTAGGAATCGAGTTTTCTCCAGAAGGACGTCGACAGATTCGGCTAACATAGCAGCTCATCCCCCTTCTTGAACGCTTAACAAAGGCACCACTCAAACCACAACAGCGGATGTTCGCACTCAAGTACGGCGCACTCCCCAAAATTTACTACCACATGGCTTTGGGGAGAGTTAACATCAGCGACATCCGCAACGCCGACAAGATGGTGCGTGCCTTTGTGAGGCAATAGATGGCTTTGCCGAATGACATATTGGTGTGCTACTTCCACGCCTCTGTATCGGAAGGAGGGCTAGGAATTCCTTCCCTACGCTGGCTTGCCCTACTCCATTGCAGGGTCCGCCTACTTGGACTAGTACCCGGACATCGTGAGCAGAACATCTCCGACCCGTACCTGGCTAAACAGATCGGCCAGTGCACGTTGCGGCTCACCGAGAACGGAAACACCCACACCACTTCAGACGACATCAAGAAGAGGTGGGCCGCAATCTTGCACCAATCCATCGACGGCTCAGCGCTCAAGCTCTCCCACCAAGTCACCGGCCAACACCAATGGGTAGCTGACGGGACCTCGCTCCTCAAAGGATGGCAATATATTAACTGCCACAAAGTGAGGATTGCAGCGCTGCCGATCCGATCTCGAACAACCAGAGAGAGACGCGGTGATAGACTCTGTCGCGCGGGGTGCATGGCGCAAAAGATTAACAATCATGTCTTGCAGATCGGCCCCCGCGCCCATAAGACCGGGATTGACAGATGCGATGCCGTGCTCTCCTACCTTGGTCGGAACCTCAGACGTCAGGGATTCCAAGTACAGGAGGAGCCCCACTACCGGGCACAAGAGGAACTCAGGAAACCGGACTTAGTGGCAACGATGGGTCCACTCGGGCTGGTGATAGATGCCCAGATTGTCGGCGAGCAGTCGGATCTCGAAAGAGCGAGAACCGCGAAGATAAGAAAGTACGCCGACAATCCCGACATCGAACAGGCTATTCAGCGAGAGACTGGCGCCATGCATTTGCCAGTCATACTCTGCAAATTTTCAGCATCAAATTTTCTATCTCTAGGCACCATTAACCGGAGAGATCTCGCTGTTATCGCCACCCGGGTGCTTATCGGTGGAATCATTGCTTACACAACTTTCAACCGCTTGACCGCAGTCGCACGAAGAGGACGTTGATCGAACAAGATTATCCCCCCCACTTACGGTGCTGCCTGCCACACAGGCATAATCTACCCTTGATTCTAATGTATATAATTGTAAAATATTGTAAATAATAATCTAATAGAGGGTACAAATTTTTTCAGAATTTCATAAGACACTGGATTGTTTCTTCAAATAGATAAACAACTGCACTATGTGAAGAGGCTAGAAAAAAAAGATTGGTTATCACAAAACCATTGCGGTCTGCACTAGCTTGGTCAAGGTATTTTCGAAAAAGTGTTGTTCAACAAATTAGCAGAAATTTGTAAGAGAGCAAACAGAATTTATGTTCGTGGTAGTATGAAAGTAACAATTTTACGAAAAATTACTACACGACACATTATAAATTTAGAGTTTGAAGAAGTCTGTCCACCATTTCACAAACTCACTGGTCTGGTAATTGCTGTATGCAGCATGTCTTAAAATCTTGCTTCTCAAAATATAATTGTGCATTGAACAACGCCTCTAAATTACAAACGTTGCTGAATACACGTGGTAAAACACAAACTGCTGGAAAAGAATTTATCTTTGAACCACCTATTAATCTTTGTGATAAACAGTATACAAATTCAGCGGATTTTATCTCGAATTCCTGCGCGCGACATGGGAGTATTTGTGGCCGATCAAATTCCCTTGGTTTGGACGAGACCGACTGCTTTTATTTTCAACACCCAAAGTCACGATGCATCTGGTTTGCACTGGGTTGCTATTTATGTCAATAAAAATGATGATGCTTGGTACTTTGATAGTTTTGGTATACCTCCTTACATACTCGCTCATATAAATCGTATTCGAAGAAATGTTGGGGTATCTATAATGCTTCCCCCACCCCTCAGGTGGTAGTGGTAGGGGTTTGTTTTGACGCCCCATGGTGCCACAATAACTACTAACGTCCGTGTCAGTATGACATCACGCTTGTCACTCTATTGTAGACACAGCCTTATCGCATATATAAGCGAGTGTCTACATAGCGTCACATGTCGCATGTCTCTTGCTTTATATCTCAAGCGGAAAAAATTGGTTGTTCGACATCTAATGCTTTCTTGAACTGTGGTAGAAATGAAACAGGCCTGCTGTTACCGCATTTACATCGCATTTCTACCACAGTTTATGAATGCATTAGATGTGAGACAACGATTTTTTTCCTGCTTGCGACATGAGACAAGAGACATGGAACATGAGACGCTATGTCGACACTCTCTTAAGGTAAATATACATAAGAGCTGTGCCAGTGTCGTGTCGGCTTATGCAGTGCTGTGCCTATGCAGTGCCGCTGCTGTGCTGTGCACTATTGATCCCGTGTACCGTTCCGTTCTTATAGTCTATCCTATAAGCATCCTATGAGGATAGACTATAAGAACGGAACGGTACACGGGATCAACAATGCACAGCACAGGAGGGGCGCTACATAGGCACAACGCGGTATAAGTCGACAAAGCACCGGCACAGCTCTTATGCACATTTACCTTCAGGAGAATCCACACGATCATCCTTCTCCTGTTCCTTACCCCGCACCCGTACCCGGTAGAGCCTTCCTATAGGATTCACCATCCCCTCCACAGGTTTGTTTTACTTCTCTTATTGTTACTCCCCCTCCTGCAAGCCCTGGTTTCACTCCTTTCGATTAGAGCGTCGAGAAATCACCACCTTTTCTCGTCTGAGGAGTAACCACTTTAGCCTTGCAGCTAGTCTTCATCGCAAAAACCTTCTTGATTCTCCCCATTGTACGCTCTAGCTCACCGACGAAGACCTCAATCAGCGCATCACTCTTGTGAAGGAACTTGTACACCTGAAACTCTTCCCCGCTTTCACAATTACATCGTTCCTTCATTCTCCAAATCCAAGTCACATTGATATTCTCCTTCGCTTTCTCTCTAGCTGCAACCTGAATATTTAACTTTTTGTTCCTCCTTTAATTTTAATTTTTCTATTCGTCTGCTCCTTCTATTTCCACCTGGATCTTCCTCGGATTCCACCACCGGGCTTGCTAGGCGTTCCGCGCTCTGCATTTTTTGGGGGAGGGGGCCTTCATTTCCCCCTTGATGTGACCTCCCAGTCCGTCGAGGGACTTAAAGGCCCCTCTCTGTTTCAGGTCCATGTAGCTGTAGCTGGTGCGGCGAGATTTTTAAACTCTCTCGCCATATTTATTGTAGTTCAAGCCTGATTCAGATGATGGCCGTACGCATCAGCGGTGCCAACACAAGAAGAAGAAGAAGAAGAAGAAGGATTCACCATCTTGACTACTCTACGCTCATCGCTTCTCTCGTTCATTAGCGATTGTCTACAGAGCGTCTTATGTTCCATGTCTCTTGTCACATGTCACAAGCAGGAAAAAAATCTTTGTCTGACATCTAGTGCATTCATAAACTGCGGTAGAAATGCGGTGTAAATGCGGTAACGGCAGTTCTGTTTTACTTCTACCTCAGTTCAAGAAAGCATTAGATGTCGAACAACCAATATTTTTACGCTTGAGACATGAGGCAACAGACATGGGACATGTGACGCTATGTAGACACTGGCTTAGGGATTGTCTCCATAAGTGTACCTGTACCTAGGCACAGGAACTTTGAGTCAAGGGACTATATCGCTAAGTTGAAATCTATTGGCTACTGAGTATATTTTTAGTATATCTGCATCCAATAGGATTTTTAATTTGGCTATAGTCCCTTGACTCAGAGTTCGTGTGCCTAGGCACAGGCACACTTAGGGAGTGTCCACAAATGATCCCTAGCGTGCTGTGCAGTACCGTCACGTTGTGTGGGGTGCCGTGCCGTGCCGTGCGTTCCACCATAAAAGTGGAGTTGTCCATCTGTTAATTCTCTATAGTTTTGATTTAAATTAGACAAATTAAGAAAGTTAAGGGCCTCGACATGAGAAAAGAGACAACGTCTGAATACAAGGAATAGCATTGGTTGTATATCTATACACATCGGGCACAGTGAGTTACAACGTCTCTGTTTCCATATATATAAATATACAGCCAATGCTATTTCATTGTATTCAGTCGTTGACTCTTCTCTCATATCGAGGCCCTAAAAGTACTAGGATTCTAAATGCGCGCTACGCGCGCCGATGGCTATGAAGAATGAGAGCCATCGCTATGAAATTAGCTCTATATATTTCAACCAATAATATTTTTGATAACGCTCTGAAGTTGGCACTAAACCTTCAATTCGATAAATAATCGCTATCCGCTTTATAGTAGCGGAAAATAATCGCCATCCACTTTATTGTAGAGGATTATAAAATATTAATTAAATAACTTTTCAATGTTATTAATATTTTAAAAATAAGTTAATTATTAGTTCTTGCACAAAATCAAAAACAAAATATAGCATGCGTTGAAACCTATAGTCATAATTAATATTTTAAAGCCGTAACTTTTATTAAATATTATATAAACATTAAATATTTTAATAATATTATATAAACATTAAATATTTTAATAATATTATATAAACATTAAATATTTTAATAATATTATATAAACATTAAATATTTTAAAAATATTATATAAACATTAAATATTTTAATAATTTATTATGTAAGTATAACTATTTAGAAGTACGATTATATGTTGTTTACACACATACCTACAGGTTAGAATACATGCGCATAGATACACAGAGGAACAACGAGGAACATAGCTCTCTGTTCTTCTTTGTAGCTTGTATTCATGCCTTGTCTTTTTTCATGTCAAGGCCCTAAGCATACTGAGTAGGCTAAGGCTACATAAGCGCGGATGCATGCGGGCACACGCGAACGCAGGCGTAGACATCTAGAGAAATTTGTGTAGTCGCCAACGAGAAAAATTTAGCACCAGCATAGAAATAAAAAAGCGAACAGACTTACTCTGCTACCATGTGTATAAGGCCAGTTAAGGCAAGGTCGGGGATGACCCGGCCAGTTAAGGCAAGGTCGGGGATGATCAGGCCAGTTAATTCATTG
>JAWWEQ010051111.1:0-10572 GCA_035583055.1 Torymus tubicola | reverse complement strand
AAAATCGTCCAAATCGGTCAATTCTCGGTTGAGATATTTTATTTTGAAAGAAGAGGTCCATTTCAGCCCACTGTGCGGCGTTGCGTTGCGGGGATGGACTGCTGCTGTCAAAGCCGCAGGTATACGTTGAATTTTGAAAATTCACGTGCTGCGGCCTCTGAGTCCGGTCTGAATTATAGTTCGGAGGACACTAACCGAGTACTCGAGGCTTTAGACGGAATTCGAGCTTCTTGCAGACTTTTAACTGTCCGCTTTAGCTCGTTCACCTCTTTAACCAGCATTTCGATCACGGGGAGCAACGATTCCGCCGTGATTTGTCCCTCATCCCCGCTAGCTTGGCTTTCCTCGCGGGGAAGCTGATAGCCTTGGATCTCTTGTTGCCGATCTTGACACTGTTGGCGTAATAGCGGACTCCGCTGATTTTGTGTCTGCTGCTCCTCTTCTTTTTGGCGAAGCAACAGCTACTGCCTTCGCTGCTCAGCTTCGAAGGCCTTTCTTTGTTCCAGCAATCTGGTTTGCTAGTTGCTCTGCAGCGATTCTTCATTTCTTCGCTGCTCTTCCCGCAGCTCTTCTTCTCTTCGTATCATCTCTTGTTGGCGCAGCTCCACATTCTGCGCTTCGAAATCCAGCTCCATTTGCTGGACGTTGTGCTGCGATTGATGCTGCGGCGGCTGGTGATTTTCCCGGCTCGTATCTGGCAGGGCTGCGGCGATGTCCTGGAGTTGCTCGGTGGGTGCTGCGGAGCTTTGTTGCTCCTTCCCGAGCGCCTCCAAGACTATTTGCTCCCCCGACTCCTCCCCCAAGGTGAAACTTCGCCGCTTGCTTTCGCGTTTGACAAACGCCTCTGCCTCCGATACGTCAGGATTTGGCACAAAATCAGCGGCACTGTAGTCGCCCATTAGCCACTTGACTACTTTCAGCATATTGACACCGTGCATGTCGCTAGGCTTAAGGTCAAGGGCATGGATCGCTTCGTCTATTTCCTCTTCGGGTTGTGCGTACACCCAATTAGTCAGCGCTCTATCCGCTTTCCTCGAATGGCGCTCCATCGCAAACGTTGATTGCGCTATTTTCCCACGAATTGTGTTGCGAGTGTGAATTTTACGGGCTTGCTGGTAGAGAGATTTCTCCTGTTAGAGCTACGCCGGCTGCTCTAAACCTCGACAGCGCACGAGGATTTGCCTTGCGGATCGAAGTTTTCGGAAAAAGTCTCGAATTGTAACTAATTAATAATAAATTAATTAATTAAGCACTCAATTCGCACCTGCAAAATTCTACGCGTTATTAAACAAAAAATTATTAATAATAATTTTGCGCGCACAATTTCACAAAATTATTCGCTGAAATATTTACACAAAAAAAAAATAATGTATGTATATATATATATATATATATATTAATAAAATATGCGTAATAATTTATACCACAACAAAAAAAAAAAAAAAAAAAAAATTCGTGGGAAAATTATTTAACTTTTGTTTGATATATCCTCAAACGCGCGATCAGCGAGTTTTGCCTGAATGCCTGTCTTAAAAAAAAAAATCTAAATTTGGAAAGACAGAAAAAAAGAAAAATCCAATTTTTAATTTTTAAACAAATTATTAAAAATATTATTTTCTTATTGGGCTTATAAAAAACAAAATGCTCAAATTAAATATTTAAAAAAAAATATTTAATTGAAAAGATAAGAAAATTTTTTTGTTAATTAATAATTAGTAATTAATCAATTAATTAATTAACTAAGCTTTAACTAATCTCTTGGTTAAAACACTAATATCCCAATAAGAAATATTGTAAGGCAAGCGAGAGGAAATTATTTCTCCCTCGGCACTAGGTCAGTGATACGACCGCCAATCGTATCAGCTGATCGCACTCTCACGATACGTACAAGTGTATCACACGCACGCACACGTACGCACTTACGGGCTGTGGCACCTCGAGCCTTTTTCAAACAGCCTTCCTTAGCTATGCAGTGTTATGTTCGCGCCAAGCTTCGCCGGTTTAAATTTCGTACACTAAGCGACGGGCGTCCTTTTCCAATCCACACACGTATGAGGCGCCAGTTGTAACAGGGTTAAAATTGATTGAATTATCCCGGAAGCTCGTACCCTAGTACACGGTGCCGCGGGAGTCAATCTAGATCTGACTTCCCGGGGATGCGCCTCCGGTATCTGCCTGTTCGGAGGCGGCGGTAATCGGGAAAAGGACCGTTACGTACGAAAGGTCGCGCGAATAAACAACGCGAATACTTATAAATGTTTAACACGTATATTAGAACAGTCAACACTTACAACGGAAATACAAAAACAATATTAAATGCGATTCGCACGCGGCCGTTGATTTCAAACGCGCAACGGCCAAGTACCCGGCGAAGCTGCCTCGGTCGCGAAACGCGCGCTAAATACGGTGGGTCGACACGTACCCGCACGTACACACTACAGTAGGTTTGCACGGGGCGACTCCGTGCAAGCCTTTCACAAAAAATCGCGAGCAGAAAGAATTGAAAGTTACCGAGTTGGCCGGAGAAGACAACGTCTCGATCTTCTCTCTCTCGCACTCGCTGGTTGCACGCTCGTTCTCTCTCGCTCGCTGTGCCGGTATTCTATCGTTTGCCTTGTCACACTCGCGGTGTTCTCGCTCTCGCTCTCTTGAACGCTCGGTGGAGGGGCGCCTCCACTTGCTACACACACTAACCCGCGGCCCGACCACACAGACACGTAAAAAAACTGGTATGAGAGCGGAGCACGCACGGAACACTTCTCGCTCACACGGTATCGCAAGTCAAGATGGCCGTCTATACTCGTTAGATTCAAAGGCAGCTCCGCGATACCACGACGGTCCGGATACGCGTCACGATTCCGCGAATCGTACTTGCGCGCGGGCGCTCACGCGAAGTGCGCGAAATTCAAACGCAAATCGGGCACGCGTTACAAATTATTTATATAGGTTAATTATATATATTATGTATATAGGCTAAGTTTATATATTAATAACTTTATATTAAATAAATGTAATTATAAAAATTATTTATACTTTTCGTTATTGCTTCTTATATTTAGAATGTTTACAAGTATGTTTAAATCTATCTTATTTATTTATATAGGCCTATAGAAATCAGTCAAGAAATTGTATGTGCCATAGAAGATATGCGGGATATGAATCATGATGAATGTGCACCAGTATTTGATGAAGCTATTGGCAATGTGATAAAGAACGTAGTAGGTTACGACGTGAGCTGGTCAAAAAGAGAAAATGGTCGTAGCTACGATAATCTAAACGGTTATGGAGAAATTATTGGATTTCCGGGAAGAAAAATTTTAGACTTCAGTACCTGTAATGGTAAATGTAAAATGTGTGATTATGGGCACTCAAAGTTAGATCATGACTGTCGACTTAATTATTGAGGATCTTCAGGATAAATGGAAGCAAACGTCGCAGCTGAATTAGTTAACCATAGCATTATTTAAAAAAGTCATAATTTGAAACCCATTGCTGTAGTTGGTGACGAAGATAGTCATGCTATAAAAAAAATTCGCGAAATGAGATCAGATACTGTACATAAAATTTGCGACAAAAATCATTTAAAAAAGAATATTTCAAAAGAATTATACAATTTAAAAAATTTTGTAAAGAATTGAACAAAGTAGGTGCCATACCTCATATACTGAAATTCTTTACTTTTGTTGTAAGTAAAAACAAAGGAAAAACTAAAGAATTAGCTACAGTATTGTTACAGATACCTGATAATTTATTTAACCAACATGAAAATTGTGGGGCCTGGTGTTTTAAAAATCAGAATCACCAGCATAAATTTGTATTGAAAGATGAAAATCTTTATAATCGGCTAAAAATGATGTCCATTAATTATTCAAAAAATGCATGTAAATTCTCAGTTGCTGGATCAACACAAGCGAAGGAATTACTGAATGGAATAATTTCTAGAAAAGCTCCTAAAAATAAATGCTTGAGTACTAGCGCATCTGCAGATTATCGAGTAGCCAGTGCTGTTTTGAATAAAAATGATGGAGATGAAAGTTTAATAAACAAACAGGAATACATACTTCAAAGTTTTGTGAAAGAAGTGATTTATTAAGATATCGAAAAGCAGTCAAATCTAAACTGATTTCATCAAAATTCCGTCAAACTGTTTTACAATAAAAGAGAGAAAATTTGAGGAAATGAAAAGAAGAAATTGAAGGTACTTCGTACAAAAGTAATTGCGGAATTCAAGAATATTCTAAAACCAATTCAGAATCAGTCTGCCTCAATGAATTAGAAGAAAAATTGAATATGCAATGTTGTTTATGGAGTAAAGATTTTCAAATTTTATATTGTGATCCAGAAACTTCTAGTTTGTCCAACGATGTATACATATTACAAATTGCTGCTAAATCTGGAAATTTGATATTTATGACTTATATTAAGCCCGAGCAAGCAATTGCTTTTTTTGCTTCAAAAGTGACTGGCTTACAAAACAATTCAGAAGAATTATTATTTCATGGCAAGCTAGTTGAGGCTGTTAATTTGTCAGAAGCAATAAATGGTTTTTATATATTTTTATGTAAATTAACAAACCAGCCTTAGTCGCTCATAATACTATGCTTGATGTGCCGCTTTTAAAATGTAATGCAAAAATGCTCTATGGTACATATTTTTAAGGGTGTGATATACGGCTTCTGTGATAGTTTAGACATTTTAAAGAAAGTTTTCCCTGATAGAAAAGGCGCTGGGAAATTTAATCTTTCTACTTTGACAAACGATTTACTGCAAGTAAATGGTAATTTTCATGAAGCATTATGTGATGTAATGGGCTTACAAAATATTTGCTGTCATTTCCTAATCGTAGATCATTTTAAATATTATAAAACATTTGATAAATCATTGAAAGTTTTAAATATATCTAGAAGAACCAATGTTTCCGCAATTTAAAAGTATATTATCAAAAGGTATGATAACAAAATTAACTTCTACACATTTGACATATGATACATTAAGGGTTCATACCACTTTATCACTTTAAAAAAATCGATACTTTTTTTAATGGATTTCGAAAGGAAAACATATCAAAAATGCTGTGCAAAAATTTCAAAATGATCTGATACTGCAAGTGTGTGTTTTGTCAAGTTTAGTTTGGCGCACTCTACGGCGTGCAGGTCGCGACTTCAAACTTTAAACGCGTTTTTCTCAAAACCACTTTTTCCGGTTGCGTGCACGTCACATGCGTCTTCGTCACATGTATGGCTATCGTCGGAACTAGGATAACGTTAAAATTTAAATTTTAACTATATTTATCAACCGAAAAAAGAAGCAAAAAACCTGATTTTTCGAAACGATTTTTTTGAACAGCCGGCATTTTGTTATTTTTGCATGAAACTTAATTATCTTAGTTCCGGCGATAGCCAGAGTCCTACTGAATCTAAATTCTTTGAATTTTGTATTTCCGATGATTTCTCGCTTCAAAATCATGCACGCCATCAACATTAATTTTTTAGAGATTTTCAACGATTGTTACAGTTGTACATAAATAAACAATGTAAAATTTAAAAAAAAATTGTTTCCTATACCTTAAGGGTGCCTTTATTAAACCCAAAAAGATTCATACCGATATCTGTTATAGAAACTATAAAAAAAAATTCATAATTATAGCTTAAATTATAAGCTTGTAAAGTGGTATGAACCCTTAAAACAAATGTACGAGAAAGATGGACAACAAAAATTAATAGATTTTTTATCTGAAAAAGTTGATAATAAACCACGATTAACGAATAGACGAAACATACTTACAAAGGTTATTGACCATTTCCAAAAACGAATGTGATATAAAAGTATTTTATTTCATAACTTTATTTAAAACTAGATTTAATTTATTTTATTAAATGAAAAACAAAGATTGATATTATTTTAATTTGAAAGTTTTGATATAAATGTTGATTTAATACAAACGTTTTATTATCATAAAATAGTTAGAATATGATGAAAATTATAAATTGATATTTTTATTTCAATTAGTTGTACAACATAATCATTAAATGACTAAAAAAAATTAATGCGATTATATATTGTGATTTCCTTCATTTCAAATAACAGCTGATTGCCTGTCTTGTATGCGTGGCCATATTGTCTGCATGCAACGTTGCCACATCTACCCCGACGCATGTTTTTTTTGTTAAAGCGATCTTTTTAAGACGCTTGATTCAAGTAATAAAACGGTCAATGGATTTTAGATTTGCGCGAAAATATTCCATATTATCTATTCTCGGTGTACACAAAATTCGAAGTCGGCATTGAATCTCGTTGCTTAGATATTGTTGTAAACAGATTGTTTACAACGTTTGTTTACATCGCTTGAGCAACGTATTCGGGAGCTGCGCGCGAGTAGAGCGCGACTATCGCCGTCGCGGGTGCAGGTCTGCTGTTGTCGCGACTGGGGAAGACGCTTCCCAAGACAGCCTGCACTTAGTCAATGGTACCGCGACGTGCAAACGATTGCGTGAGTAGACCGTTCTGTACGATTTTAACTGGACTGGTGCAGCGTATACAGTCCCAGTATTCTTGTGTTTTCGGGTCACCATTGCGAGCAGCCGGTGTTGCGTCCATCGGCCCAAAGAAAATTAATTGCACTAATCCGACTGCGCCGAGCAGCAGATCGTAATCGTTTTATTTCGAACTGAATAGACTTTGTTATTGTTTTATATACATCAAGGCTATTCTTTCATTACAAGACCTTCACCTAATCTTGTCCCAGATACCGCCGCCTCCGCGGGATCGTCGTGCCGAGACGACGATCATCCTAAGCAGCCGCGCTGCGCCGTCGGGTAGCGTGAATATCTCTCAATTCCGACACACGGAAAAGTTGAGTTCGCTTCACGAACACAACATTTGTTAACGGTTTTTCGGATTGCAGCATTCCCGGGTAGTCATTTTAGACTGACTTCCGCGCAGTGATGCCAAATAGAGATGTTTTGTTTCTCTCACTCTCATGCGATTAATGTTATATTATGTGAGAGTAATAAAGACAAAATACCTCTATATGGCATCACTGCTCCCGCGGCACCGCGTACCAGGTCACGAGCAACCGGAAATATAGCAGAATAGCTATTTATAAAACTGTTACATAATAGCAAATAGTTTTATTGTCTTATAAAAAAATAGCAATAACGTGATCATTCAAAAGTCTAATTAAGTCTCATCGTTATACCTTGTAGAAAAGAATTATGATAATAACAAAAATTTACTACTAGTGTATTTTATCTCAATTTGAATTGTTTTTATCTAATTGTTATTTGTGGGTCTTCATAAATAAAGTTTAGGATAAAATTAACGTTAAGAATCACTAAATTAGTTTAAGGAAGTGATATGCCAATAATTTGTCAGCCATTACTGTCTTCGAACATTTAATGCTGTTTGAAATACGCAAATCTAAGATAATAACACTGCAAATAATCAATGGTAAAAACAATAATATTGGGTATTCTACTAAATTGGATTACTTACTAATGGTATCCAATCCTTATCCCAAAACGCTCGAAAAATTTCTTTTTGAAGCAATTTTAACGTGTCACTGTAAAACTCTTCAGTTTGCGCAGCTAGCCTAGCAATAATTAAATCTTTCATATTATCATGAATAGCTTTGTATGTGAAAATTTCTTGGGCTTGTGCTAACATTATAAGAGATAATGCTTCAAGAGTTTCAGGACTCATATCTGGTGTCGGTTCCTGTTGTATAGCTAACATTATATTACTCTTCAAATAACTAAAAATTCCTGCTGATTGCTGGAACAAAAGATACAAATTATCTTTATGAAATTATAGAAAATGATATATTAAATATGAGATGTGAAAATTAAATAATACCTGAAATAATTTGGCAGATAATTTAAGACCATCATCATTTTCTATAGACTGAGTTGCAGCTACTGAACTTTGCAAAGCCGCAATATTAAAAAGCACACAAACTTTTTCATAAGCTAACGTACTTATTGCTGAAAGAAAGAAACAAAATATTTGAATTAGTATTACAGAGAGAATGAAGTTCATTAGAATTTCAGTGATACTATAGTATAACTGAATTAATGATAAATTTATCTGCTCAACACGAAGTTCAAGTATAATTTAAAGGTTAAGGAACCATAAAACGATTATTTTTTAAAGATACTCTTGACGCACCTCAATCGAAGAACGTGGAGAGTACGAAGATACGAACCAACGACCCTTGAGTAGTCAGGCGAACGTCTTAGGAGATAGGGACTAAACCAAAGCTTCTCCATAATATAATTAACTTAACACGAGCGAATAAGAATTATCATTTTTCAAATGGAATAAATAAAGTTGTTAATATTTTCCGTGACATAACTTATAAAAAAAAGTTTTTCTTGAGGTAGGAAATTGTTTGTAACGAAAAGAAAACGAAAAAATCAGTAATTAGAAGATTATGAATTTTCTACTGGATAATTGAAAAAGAAAGAAAAAATAAGATATTTATTCCAAAACGATTAGAACAGAAAAAAAAGAAAAATTTGCGACTTATACGTTTCACTGCAACTAAACGGGTCTATGCGGCGCCTACTAATTTGCGAAATTGGTAAACAAGAAAAAAAGAATGTACCGATAAAAAAGTACAAATTTTTAATATATTTGTATTTTTCTCGAGAAGGGTCATCAGGTTACCTACAGAGATCAAATTTTTATTTAATTTCTAACATATATTCTAATAAAATGAAAAGGATTTTTTCTTATTATTATCGAAAAATTTGATACATTTTATATGAAAACACCAAGAGAGTATGACGTTTTGTATCTAGGAGCTGGAGCGCATGGTATTCGTGGTATGGGTGTTAGAGGTGGCCGGTTATGGAGTCTATTTGGTGCGTTCCGTAGATGTTTGTGTCTATGTGCCAAAACATATTTCAAAGGTGGAAGACGTTGAAAACTATGGAGCGCAATACCTATACTCCATCACCGTTCTTTTTTTTTTTTAAATTTTTTTTTTCTTTTTTTTCGTTAAATTACTTAAAGTATAAATATTGAATGAGGGTTTTCATCTAGTGTTGAAAATAATGGAAGCTCTGTGAATCAAACTCGGCTAAACTGCTTTCTCATACGCCGAGAAGCTTGATACTGACAAGGAGAGGATCTGATCTGCGGAAAACGGCTTTTAGCGGGTATTGGAGACTCGATTTCTGGTACCCAAAAATTAAGCCCAGTGCTGACAATTTCATTCAACGGGTCCTTTTTAGATTGTTTATAACTTCTTGAAAAATCAATATTTTTCAATGAATCAGGGCTTAAACTTTAGATTTTACTGTCTACTTTTATAATCTTTTTTGTTTATTGTCGTATCATAAATATTTGCAATGTAACCGTCAGCAGAAGAGACATCATTTTTTAATGAAATAGAAGATAATTGAAATTAAATTGCCCATATCTCAAGTAAAAGGGCCCATTGGCTGAAATTGTCAGCACTGGGCTTTATTTTTAGGTACCAGAAATCGACTCTTCAATGCCCGCTAAAATCCGTTTCCCGCAGGTCAGACCCTCTCCTTGTGAGCGTATCACCGTTGCGAACCGTCGCAGCTTAAATGTGTCAAAAAACACTAGAACGTTACGCAGACAAGCTAGATTAGAAGAAAATGAACATGTTGAGTAATCAGAAGGTACTTTCTATGGTACAGGCATCGCTGATTAAGTGTAGATAAGAGTTATTCAGAATATTTCATAAAAAAAATTTAAACGCGTTTTTCTCGAAACAAATTTTTTTTAACTGGTGCGTACGATTACACCAAAACTACTCAACTGATCCTTCTGCAATTTTAACCACTTATTCTACACATAAATAGTTTTCATGTGAACCTCAATCAAGTTGCAAGTTCGATTTTCTTATTTTTTTTTTTTACATTCCACCGCATTGTTATTTATTAGAAAATATTACTTTTATAGGTTCGACGATAACCACAGTCATACTGAATACAAAGCTATTTGATTTTTTGTTTCAGATGAGCCGTTATCGAGGAACTCTGCGTAAAACCAACCTATCTATTTTTCGAGAATCTGCATTCACGTTCAGTTTTTGTATATACAAATTGAATAAATTGACTCAAAAAAAATTTTATTTCAATTTTAAGACTTTATTTATGATATCTAATAACTCATATATCAACATGTATTATAGTATACTGAGAAAAAATTTCAAAATATAGTCTGTTTTCTGAGCGTCTGAAGTAAATTAACCCCTTACCCCTTACATCAGCATTTTAAATAGTAAAAAGTATTGCTTTCATTACATTCACATCTTTCATATCTATATCAATTTTAAGTAAAATCAAATACTGATTGGAAAGAGTAAATAATCGAGTATTTTAAATATGTAGAATCATGTTAACGGATTTAATTTGTGCATAATTTATTTTACAGCAAAATGTCTGGTAGAAAAAGGTTTTGTTTAAATTTTACCTAAAATCTTTGTATTTATCAGTTGATCGGCGAGCGTCGTTCAGTCCAGACGTGTTTACTTTTACTCTGATATACACTATATTGCCGTTAGAATTTAAATGGACAATATCAAACCTATTTAAA
>JAWWEQ010051110.1:0-10574 GCA_035583055.1 Torymus tubicola | reverse complement strand
CCTTACCACCACCATCGTCTCAAGAAACAAGGGAGGAGACTTGCATTTTTATCATTGGTTCTCCCTTACACACGGACTTTATGGCTAATTACGGGTTTTTCCAAACTCGAAAAACTGTACTGATGCCTATTCGACACCGCAGTTTTTCGGAGGAGGAGCAACTCTATCAAAAGGAGCAGCAGGAGTACTCGTCGGACTTCGCTGTAAACATGTTATCGTGACTGTTACATTCAATAATTTGATAAACCAGTGAAACCAAAAATCTTCGTTACAAGATTTAAAAAAAAATAAAAACTATAAACACACACACCTATACCAGTTCCAGGGAAGGATCCAGAAATCCAAGATCAAAAGTAAGTTGTTTATTCTTTATTTTATTAGTTCCGCGACCACCTTTTTATGCTTTAAATTCAACCCCCGCCGCGGAGTGTTTTTTTATACGAAAATCTTGTTGCCCTATAATTCTAGACAGTGTTACTCACACTCTGGGTCAGGCCATACCAGCTGACGCCCGTTAGAGAGCACAGTCTAGAATATAATCAATAACCCATAAATTCGCGTAAAAAGATCGAAGACCTTTAAAAACTTCGCACTCCGGGTCAGGCCATCCCAGCTGACGCCCGTTAGGAGTTTTAAAGGTCAGTCGACCAAAAACCTCGAATATATTTTTTTTATTTTGTTAACTTCACCGCGCCCTACTTTTTTACCATTCCAGGTTTCCCAAACCCGTGTTTAGGAGCTCATCCCGAGCTATTAGCTTTATTTAGTTAGGCTCAAAACGAGCGATCTACGAGTAATTCTGTTATTCGTATATTGTTACGTTTTCGGACGTAACAATACTATAATATTATATACTATATTCGCGACATTTCTTTCAGCGTCAGTTACGGGTAATCTTTTTTCTTGATGTTGAAATATACTGTTTAAAATAAATAGAACACTCATCGCATTCACCAAATTCATGGTTTTGGAAAATCTTTCTTTTCTTCCTTTAGATACACTGAATATGATTGTGAAGCTGCACAAGTTTTAGTTATTTATAGAGTTTTTGAAATCCATAACAATATAGAAATGTATAAATAGAAGGCAAAGTAAGTGTAAAGTGTATTTGATCACCTGCAATTTTCAGTAAAAACATTCTATTTCATTTTTTTAACAATAAGAGTATGGCAATTAGCTTTTGCTTGTTAGTCTGCTAGTTATTTGGAATATGTTATCAATATGTTATACTATTTTATTAGCATTAGATATTTGCAACACATTATTAAAAATGAAGCATTATTTTTGTTCCATAGATAAGAATACTTTTTACGTTTAAATGAAAAATTTTGCAATTTATTCGACAAAGGGTTATATAACTAGTCATATGTCATTGTTCGCGCGCGACGGCTTCTAATTAAAACTTTAAATATCGTTAATTTAGCGTTGAGCGTGGCGGACTCGCGTTGCAATACTGAACGGGATCAGCATCAGTGAAAGGGTGAAGATAGCACTAACCTTTGTTTTTTAAATTATTTATTAAAATTCAACAAATCTAATTTGAACAAAACAATTTTGTGTATCTCGGTGTTACAAAAAAAAGGGTTGAGTGTTCGGTGAATGAGGAAGAGAAAGAGCACGTGGTCGATTACCGTATGTAGCGTAAGTAGCTGCTCCTGAGAGACGCCTAGCGTGGAGTCGGTTTGAAAAAGAAAAGAGAACGAGGTGTGCTTCGCGCGTGGTTTTATTGCCCAACGGATGGTTACTTTTCGCGCCCTCCCGTCGGACCCCCGCGAAGACAGTTCTGAGAAATAATTGATAATTAGTCCGCGAGGGGCGAATGCCTTGGCGGACATTTTAAACTGCACGCCAACACAGTCATAATTAAGGGTGATAATAATTTTAAAAATATAATGCTTTAGGCCGTCGGGGCCTGAGTAGCACTGCACGATTCGTGCTAAGGGCCACTTGGTGGGTGGCAGCAGCTCTTCGGCGAGTAACACCATATCCCCCTCGTTTATCTTACGGCTGGGCTTTAGCCATTTGGAGCGATGTTGCATCTGGTGAAATACCTCTATTTGTGTAGCTAGTGTTGAGAACTCCTCGAACGTCAACTTGTTCTCGCGCAAAACTCGCCGCAGATGATGTTTAAAGGAGCGGACGCCTGCCTCCCACAATCCGCCAAAGTGGGGAGCCCTTGGGGGTATGAAGCGCCATTCAATTGCATCGGAGGCTAGTGCTTTGACGATGTGTTGCGGTTGAGGCCTCACTGAAGAGACGTTTGAGCTCAGCTTCAGCGCCTCGAAAGTTGGTTGCGTTGTCGCTGTAGACGACACTGCAGAGGCCGCGGCGTGCGACGAAGCGACGAAAGGCGGCCAAAAAACCTTACGTGGAAAGGTCTGAGACGACCTCCAGGTGAATGGCGCGTGTTGCCATACATACAAATATGGCCACGTAACCTTTGAAGGCCTTGTGTCCTCTCCCTTCTGAGGTTCGCAGGAGAAAGGGCCCAGCGTAGTCCAGACCCGTAGAAGAGAAGAGTCTTGAAGGAGCTACCCGTACAGCAGGTAGTAGGGCCATTTGCTGGAAAAGAGGTTGACGCCGGAAGCGTGCACATCGCACGCACTGGCTTGCCACTCGACGGATCCGGTTGCGTGCGTGAATGATCCAGAAAGACCGAACTAAGTGGCTCTGTATTAGCTGTGGTCCCCCATGTAGCGTGCGCTCGTGAACCTCACGTATCAGCAACTCGGCGAGGTGGCTGTTGCTAGGTACGATGGCTAGGTGCTTCTCGTTCTCGGGCAGAAATGCGTGCTATAGGCGTCCACCAATACGAAGCGTGCCTTCTCCATCTAAAAAGGGTATACGCGACTTTAGTTTGTTTGTCTTGGGCAAAAACTCACTTTTGCCCAGCAGTCGAATTTCTTGATTGAAGAACTCGCTCGGTATCGCTTGCACGAGCATCCACTTCGCCTCGTTGAGTTCGGTGGCTTGGAGGGCCGGCGAGTGAGGATTGTTCACCCTTTTCTCTCGAGTTTTCCACCTGAGTGCTCGAGCCAAAACGCGTACCACTTTTTCCAAGGACGAGAAGCGTATAATGAATTGCTCGACCGAAGAACCAGAGGCGGCCAGATTGATGGCGAAGACTGCAGTTTGTTTCCGTTCCTCTAGGCTTCTGGAGAACGGATTGGCTTGGGTAGACCAGTCTTCACAATTTGTAGTGAGCCAAGTAGGTTCTTTCCACCACAGTTGCTCCTCCTTGAGTGTGGCAGGTGAGGATCCTCGTGACGCTAGATCCGCCGGATTTTCGGCGTAAGGGGGAGAAGAAAAGTAGTTTGCCAGAAGGAGAGCGCCGCACAGTTCCAGGCGTGGAATGCTTAGCGCCTTGAGTGGAGCGACCTTGGATTTCGCAGCAAGTAGATTTGAAGTTGGGGCAGTGTTGCCATTCTGCACCACGATGTACACTGCTGCTGCATATGCATGCTGGGAGGCATCAGAAAACACGTGCAGATACCACGTGAACGTGCGTGTCATGTCTAACCAGCGCGGTATGTGTAGTGCCTCGAGTTCGGGCAATTGAGCACGTAACCTTATCCAAGCTGATGTTGTCTCCTCGTCCAGATCATCGTCCCAGCTTATCTTCATGATCCACAGTCGTTGAATCAGTCGTTGAACGGGTCAAAGAGGCGAGCCACCTCAGAGAGCATGGATCTCTTTGTGTGACGCGCGGGCGCTGGTCCCAAGTCAACCTTGAAGGTGAAAGCATCGTGGACAGAACTCCAGAGCAGTCCCAAGGCGGAGACGGTGTCTGTCTCAGAGAAGAGACGGGACATAGCGGCGTCGGCGTCCTGTGGCAGGAGGGCCGCTTTGTTGCTCGACCACTTATCCAGTGTCATGCATGCACCTTTGAGGATGTCAACGAGTTGGTTGCGGACTTCTGCGGCCTCCTCAAGGGTGTCTTCTCCACACAGATCGTTGTCCACATAAATGTGGTTCTCTAAGACTTGCGCTCCCTTCGGAAAGCGCTCCTTCTCATCCTTGGCGAGTTGTAGTAATGCTCTGTTAGCCCGGTACGGCGCGCACGCCGTTGCACCACCACTGTGGTCAGGCGGTAGTGTTGCATCTCCTCGCTTGGATTATTACGCCAGACGATGCGTAGCGAATTGACATCGTCTTGGTGCATAACAAATTGGCGAAACATCTTCACTATGTCTGCGGAGAAGACGATGTTGAAGACACGCCATCGTGAGAGGATAGCAGAGATATCGGCTTGCAGTTTTGGGCCGATGTGAAGACAATCGTTGAGAGAGAGACCGCTTCTAGTGCTTTGGGACGCGTTAAAGACCACCCGTATTTTTCCAGAGCCATCTTTTTTCTGCACTACGTGGTGTGGCATATAGTAAACGCTGCCGATCGTTTTCTCCTGGGCCGGCACCGACTCCACGTGGTGAAGTTGCAGAATCTCCTCCATGAATGCGGTGTACGAGCTGCGGAGTTTAGGGTTGCTATGTAGATGTCTCTCAGTTTGTAGCAGTCGGGCAGTAGCTGTAGCCAAAGGCCCTGGTAGCTGAGGCGCTTTGGCGAAGGGAAGTCGCAGGACGTAGCGTCCCTCTTTGTTGCGTGTGTGAGTGAGGGCAAAATGCTCCTCGCAGGCTTCCTCATCCTTGGAGAGAGGCGGTTTCGTAGGCTGCACCTCCTCAATTTCCCAAAAACGGCTGAGAGTTTCTTGGAGCGAGTCAGTTGACGTGAAAAAACTGAGTCGTGTAGTTGGTTGTGCTGTAGCTTGAGCGTGGATACAACCTGTGACAATCCAGCCCAGAGAGGTATTCTGAGCCAAATTGGCTACCGCAACAATTATTTTAGAGTCTCCACTGGGCGTTCAAATGACAAACGAGCCCTCTCTGCCTGGATCCACTAGGGCTCGTACAGTCATTTGAACGCCCAGTGGAGACTCTAAAATAATTGTTGCGGTAGCCAACAATACCGTATAACCTGCTCTAGGGGAGGGCGAGGGGTCACATTCCTTCTTGGTTTGTGTTGTGCCTACATGAAGAGACCCCGCTGCCTGACTTACATTCGAGCTCAACCCTTCAGCAAAGCACTCATGTAACAGGGTGTGGTGCCTGACAATTGGGAGCTCTGCAACGACCCTGTGAAGTACAGCCCGCAGCTTCATGTCCAGCCCTTAGACAGTTGTGGCACATTTTTGCTCCCATTATGTGAGCCTTCCTCTGCATCGCATCCTTCTGCAGAAAAGTAGGGCAGTAGGCGATGAAGTGACTCCCCTTGCACAGGGCACAGCTTAAAGACTTTTCCCAATCTTCTCTGGTATTCTGGTCCAGCCTCAAGACCACGATTTCAATGAACCAGTCGTCCCACTGTTCTGTTGGATGGCGAAGCAGGGTGAAGGCACGCTTGGCTACTGCTACCCCCATCAGAAGTGAGGTTATGTCTGCCGCAGTTCTGCCGGCTGCTGGGGGCATGCTGAGGAGCTTGTGCATGTGAACAGAAAGTCTCACGCGAGGAAGATTATACCTTTTTAGTAGTGTCTCCCATGCCACAGTGAAGTTTGAACCGATGAGTTGAATACTTTCCACCAGTTTTGCAGCGTCTCCGTCCAGACATGATAATAGATGCTCCAGCTTGACCACTGACCTCAATGTTGTATCGTTCCTCACCATAGCGCTGAAGCGTTCTTTGAAGGTTTCCCATTCTTCTTGTACCCCACTGAACCGGGGCAGTACTAGCTTGGGCAAGCTGGAGCGTGTTGTCACTAACTGTGATGGGTTGACGACTGCTGCAGAGGCTGGAAGGCTTGGAGCAGCTTTGGCAGCCATTCTATCCATGAGTGTAGCCTTTGTTTCCGCATAGACTTCCTCATAGATCTCGTACCTTGCCTCTGTGAAGTATTTGTCCTTGACGAGGTCCGTCTCACGTTGGCACAGCTCTCTGTGAGTGTTGATTATATTGGTCCAATACGCCTCTAGTAAGCCAAGTCTGCTCTTGAGGTACGACTCAGTTTGCGACTGACCAGACTTCTTGTTTGTGTTTTTTAAGAGGTTGAAGCGAAGCTGTTACTCGGGCAGCGCAATGAACGCGCAAAAAAACGGTGTCAAATTGATGCATTTAATTTAAGCACCCTAAGGTATGTGCAGGTAGCAAGTAAGATGCAGATTCAGCTTGATGAAAGATGAGCAATAAAGTAGATTGTAGCAGCGGTAGTGAATCGTAATAACAGAGCGTAGCGTGCAAGCAATGGCTATGTAGTAGCTATCCTGTTCAAAAGCAACCAAGCGTTTTGAGGTTAAGGTAGGTGGCTTGGAAAGTACTCACGAAAAGTTTGCTGGCGTCTTGAAAGTCTGGAGCAGCTGCTACGTAGGCGAAGAGATTTCACGACGTTGGAGAAGGCAGTTCTTGGCTAACTTGCTCGTGGAGAGATGTAGCAAATTCGCCGATCACGAGGCCCGCACGCGTATCGGGCACCACACACCTTCTTACCAAAGCCTTGTCGGCAATGTCGCATGCGCGGCAAGGTAGCGTGCGCACGATTACGCCACAATCGTCGCGGCCACGAGGCGGTTAGGCGGACGGTCACAAAGGGTAGTAAAGAGCGGTCAGGCGCTCTTTACCAGCGTCCCCTTAAATTCAAAAAAGGGCAGGAAAGCAAGAATTGACGATGCGCTCTTCCCGCACACTCACTGGCGAAAAACTTGCTCCCTTAACACCACGATTCACTTGCAAGGTTCGGAAAAGTGTATCCGGCTCGAAGGACCAAATGTTCGTGCGCGAGGGCTTCTCATTAAAACTTTAACTATCGTTAATTTAGCCTTGAGCGTGGCGGACTTGCGTTGCAATACTGAGCGGGATCAGCGTCAGTGAAAGGGTGAAGATAGCACTAACCTTTATTTTTTAAATTATTTATTAAAATTCAACAAATCTAATTTGAACAAAACAATTTTGTGTATCTCGGTGTTACAAAAAAGAGGGTTGAGTGTGCGGTAAAAGAGGAAGAGAAAGAGCACGTGGTCGATTACCGTATCTACCGTAAGTAGCTGCTCCTGACAGACGCCTAGCGTGGAGTCGGTTTGAAAAAGGAAAGAGAGCGAGGTGCGCTCCGCTCTTGGTTTTATTGCCCAACGGATGGTTACTTGTCGGGACCCCCCCCCCGTCGGACCCCCGCGAAGACAGTTCTGAGAAACAATTGATAATTAGTCCGCGAGGGGCGAATGCCTTGGCGGGCATTTTAAACTGCACGCCAACACAGTCATAATTAAGGGTGATAATAATTTTAAAAATATAATGCTTACATAACTTATATCAGAATTTAATTTTTACTATTATAAAAAAAGAGAAATAGCACCAACGTAACAAAATGAATAATTTTCATGCTATGCAGAATATCTCTTTTAAAAAAGTTACCACTGAATTGAACTTTCATATAACTTTGATCTTTCATTCAAAATGTATTCATTATATTTTGACTACTTTCATATTTTTTAATCCTGTATTTTCTATGAATTTTTTAATGATATATCTATAAATTCATTGAATTAGAAATATTTTGAAGAATTGGGTCAAAGAAAAACATTTTCTTCTATATATTTTGTCGCGAATATGGTTGTAATTTTCACCTTATAAATCATATAGAAATCCATACTATTGTAATAAAATATGTGATACTTACAATAGACAAGTACGATCCAAGTAAACACTTATATTTTTAATTAGTATCAATAAAAATTGTTCGGATAGAATATTAATTTATTCGTATAACTTGAGCATAGAAGAACGTTAACTAATGTAAATTATTTTGAACACTAACCGGTCTCTTGCTTATCTTTCAATAAAAGAGGCGGAGTTGAGAGTTAAGCATCATTCTGTTTTCGTGAAATAATTATGAAGTATGTGATACATATATTTTTATAATATAATACATGTTATAATAATATTATTATTATTAATAAAATCATATTAATTGAAAATTATAGTGCCTCATCAAAACTTCACAATTTTCACAACACTGAAAAACTTGATATACTTGATATTTTGCGGAAAATTAAAAATATTTCTCGAAATTATTTCTGCCATATAGAAAATAGCATATTGAATTTCCCAAATCTAATGACAGATTTGTGATCAACAACCTCAAGAACGCATGCATATAAATTTTGAAGAGAAAACTAATGGCTGAAACAATATAACTAATTTATCAATGTTAGGGGTAGTTTACCCACTTAAGGATCTTGTCAAAAGGAAATATGCAATTCGTATCTCATTTAGTAAAAATTAGTAAAAATAATATTTAATCCATTTTTTATTATTTTCTGAATTTTGATGATAAAATTATGCTTGATAAAACACAATTTCTCCCTCTAGAAAATAAGGGATGCAACCCCTAGAATTCAAACTACTATGAATTTCTTGTATTTTTTATTAGAAACTTTACGACATTTTTTTTTATTGAAAAAAATTCAGTAGAAATCGAGATATGTTGAAAAAAACAGTTTTTAAGTCTAAACTTTAAATCTGATTTTATCCCTTATAAAGGGCTTCACTGCCGATAAAAAAAATAATTTGATGAATGTTACATTAACGACTACTATTTAACATAGTTTTGGAAATTTTTGAATTTCTCAGTTCGCGTAGTTCCCTTGTAAATATTATATTAAAATATATTATATAAACTAACATAACTGGAGAAAAATGAAAAAATTTTTCTAACATTTTAACTTTTACTTCAGTTTTGAAGGTCATAGGATGAGCTTCAACTTACTTTAATAGTTTTCTCGTATAAGTAATTACATGATCTTCCAGTTTGCCCAAAGGTATACGATTTTAAGACAAAATTGTTCGATTTTGCCCACTGTGCGAGGGTGCTGACGATCGCCGCGGTTCTCCCAGTTGATTTTCTAACTTTTGAGCAAAAGAAGATCTACGAATACCGCGAAGAAAGAGGGAGAGCGAGTGCCTCCACAAATACATGGGCAGAGACACTGGTGGCACAGCAAACTCGCTGGACTGATAGCGGCAAAAACAAGTGGATGAGACGCCTGATAACGGACGTGCAACTGTGGCAGAAAAGAACTGGGGAGGTGAACTTTCACCTGACCCAGTTCCTCTCCGGACACGGATATTTTCGCCAATACCTGCACCGGATGAGGAAGGTAACGACCTCGTCCTGCAGATATTGTGGACATGAGAGAGATGATGCGGAGCACACATTTGTCGTGTGTCCCCGCTTGGCAGCTGTGAGACAGAGATTACAGACAATGACAGGTGACATCATATCGGATAACGTTGTGACACTGATGCTATTAAGCAAAAGAAACTGGGACAACATAGCATAGGACTCACGTACTGCAAGGCAAGAAGACATATGGCTACCTTGAAAACTAAAACAGATGACAAAGACTAGACAGATAAGACGAGATAGACAGGATTGCCGAAGAGCATAGATACGCTGACTGGCCCGAAGTATTGTGTCCTACAGTTCCGGGCCGGGTTTCGGTGAACTCCGAGAGAAAGGTTTTGGGTGTTTAGGGGACGCCCCATGATGATCGTAGTGGGCTTTCCTCCCTGCTAAAAGCAGGGACGGATGCCCCTGAAGATTCACCTAGTACCTTCGGAAAACATAAACGAAAAAAAATAAAATAAAATCAATGAAATTAATTTTGTCAATACTTTTAGTTTCATAATTATTTATTCAAATTTCATTACAGTCAATAAAATTAATTTCATTAGTATTTTCATGGTTTTTTTTGGGTCACCAGTAATTTTTTTGGGTCATCAGTAATTTTAATTTCATTAATTTTTAATTTAAGAGAAATATTAAATTTAGAAATTGAAAAATTTATGCAGTCGATGGGAATCGAACACGAGACCTTTGGCACGACAGTCGGACGCTCTAACCACTCACCCATAAAAGACTTACTTTTTTGAAACTGATACATAAGCTACACTATATTATGTACGCACTATTGATTTTTTTTTGTTATCAAGCGAATATAAATTTAAGTAGACATACAAACATTTGAGCGATGGGGAAGGTCAACCCATATATTTAAGTAGTAATAACATTATTATTAGATTTATTATAGTTACTGTATTTAAAAATATTATAAATAAATAACAATAATTTATAAACACATTCTTTTCATATTTTCGTTATTTCTGATGGAAAAAATTATTGCTATTTATTTATAATATTATTAAATAAAGTAACATAATAAATCTGATAATAATTTTATAATTACTTGTTTAGAAAAAAAAGTTGTAACAATTGCAATTTCATATTCTATTATTTTTAAATTAAACTTAGTATCGTACAATTTTATTTCCTAAATACACTAGTAGTTATAGGCGCGCTATGGCGTATCAAAACAAAACTGGCCTTGGGGTGGCTAGTCTTCGTCTTGATACGCATAACGCGCCGTCAGCGAATTCTCTGGGTATGACAGCTATCAGATAGTTAGTCATACCCAGGTGTGTACTATACTCTCTTTCTTCGTTCTCTCTCTCTCTCTCTCTCTCTCTCTCGCTGACTCTCGATGACTTAATGCAAAGCTCAACGTCTTTTAAATTTAAATTTTATTTTA
>JAWWEQ010051109.1:0-10575 GCA_035583055.1 Torymus tubicola | reverse complement strand
TAAAAATATTTTCAAAGCTGTATGTGTACACTGTCATTCACATACCTCCAAATGAAACATTAAAATTCACACAGAAATAAATCGATCAAAGGTATGGCCTCCGAAAAATTCATGGAGATACCTTTTTGTTGTACAAAGTATCTGTATAAATCCCAGAATGGCCTGAGATCATTTTATAACCTAAAAAATTCATTTAGGTTTTGATATTCACGAAAATCTCTTATACGGGTCTGAAAAAAATATTGTTAAATTCTAGGAAAAATTACAAGAATAAAAGTCTATCTATGTAAGATATTTCGAAATTATGCTTTGTTTTGGAGCAAGACTATTAGTGAAATAAATCTGAAAAAATTCAAGGTAACATATGGGATGATTACGAAGCGATTTAGGTGATTTTAAGAGAAAAAAAATTTTGACGTCTCGATTCACCTGAGAACTGCCCATATATACACACACACACACACATACACATGCAAACAGAACTCGCAATTTCTTCTCCCTTCGGGGGGATCTCGAGAGCGATTGCCAGCCACTCGAGAGAAAGCTGTTACGGCTGTGACGACGGCGAGGAGACAATGATGAAATAACTATAAAATTACATTTTACGAGTAGAGGGTGGCTGAAGATATCCCCTCCGCGTTTTATTGGCTGGCTGACTTGTGCGCTACTATGGGGATGGGTGAAAAGATTTCTTCCACCCTCGCACACCTTATCGACCCTTCGCTTCTCTTTCCTATGCTTATTTCAACTCTCTCTCTCTCACTCTCTCTCGCTCTCTCTCTCTTACTCGTTGGTGAGTATATACACAGCCGCTGCCAGTGGAAAATAATCGCTTACTTGGTCTCCTACTATACATCGGTATTCAAAGTGGCGTGAAAAATTGTTCTCGCGAGGATTACGCGGATAATTCCGAGGACGAGCTTTTTAATATTTTGCCAAAAAGCCGGCTTTGTCATTACGCGGGCGATGTCCGTTCTATTTTTATTCATAAAGAGAGGAAATTTGGTTCGGATGTCTATATATATGTATAGATTTGCATGTTATGATATACGAATGCTTAATTATTTCTAGAGGGTAAGTTGTGAGTTGTTAAATTATTACGTGCTCTCTTTTTCGTGTATTGTCGATTCTCGTATATAGGAGGAAAAATATTGTCGAGGATGCAAATAATAGCATCGTCGAGTTATAGTGCGTGGTATGCTGTCAATTTTATAGGGCCGAAGAATCGCGTGAAACTGCGCGCCGTTTGCGTATTATGTATATATATATATATATGGGATATTTTAGGTCAAATGAGCAGCTCAAAATTTTAAAATTGTTCAAAATTTGTAGACACTTAGTTTTTTATGAAAAAACCATGTACCTAAATTTTTAGAGCAATATTTCAATAATTACTAAAGTTATTACACATCAAAAATTGTCATTTTTTGCAATTTTTGGTGAAAATCACTATAATAGGTTTATTCTTTATTATTATATCAACATGACCTTAACTATTTTACTTATACATAATTTTATGCTTTTTACACTTTTTATTAGTTAAATTGATACTTTAGATAGTGTCTAAAAAACCATTATACATATATAAGTAGTATAGAGAATAAATTTGTCGACAAACAAGTTCTTGCAATGTGTTATACAGTAGTTTTTATGATTATATTTTGCTGCTGTGGTGTAAAATACAGTCATTCTCTATTGAAGAAGCAGCATAAAAACAAAATTCTGTGGAATAAACACATGAAAATCAGTAACAAGTAAATTTGACTCCGCTAGTCATGTCAAAAACAGGGTTTTTTCACTATTTTTAGATCTTTTAAAACTTCATAGCTCTTTTCTGAAAATGTTGCCCATATTGGTCCAGGACTTATGTTAAAGGGTTTACAATACAGAATCAGAAAAAAATTTGTCGAACAAAAAATATTCTGTCGTACTCCTTTCTTTTTTTTTTATAAAATATACAGTGAAAAGCAGCTAACCAGAGACTTTCAACAAGGGTCATAAAAAAATATGACTACATTCTGGAAGTAAAATGCAAACTTTTTTCCAATCAATGTGCTATACAAAAAGTTTCAGGTTTTTGAGTAAAAAAATGGCAAAAGTTAAGTTTGTACCAAAAATTGCAAAAAATAACATTTTTTGATGTGCAATAACCTTTGTAATTATTGAAATATTGCTCTAAAAATTTAGGAACATGTTTTTTTTCATAAAAAACTAAGTGTCTACAAATTTTGAGCAATTTTAAAATTTTGAGCTGCTCATTTCACCTGAAATATCCCATATATATACCATGAATAATTTATCAACCTGAAACGTAATGTTTCCAAAGCAATAGCTTCTCTCTGGCTCCTTCTCATTCTCGCTCTCTTGCAATTGAGATAGCCAGCGAAAAATAATACGATTCTCTTATCTGAGATCATCCCTTTTGTGAAAACCAATCGAAACCTACACAAATCCCCCTGTCGAAAAAATCTTCGTCATTCTACACCCTCGGAAAATAAAACTCTCCCCCTTACCGAAAAAAGCAATCGGCAGCTAAGAAAAAAAATCGAACGCGGAATGAGACACCTTTCGATCTTCTTTTTCATACATAATATATAATATATAACACGCACGACAGGCTCGAAGTCATCCAGCAGCGTGGCTCATTCACGAAAGAGGATATACGCGGATATATACCGCGCTAAGACAGCAGAGGAAGCAGCACTTAGCTTTCTCTCTCCTTTTCGTAATCGGCCCCAATTTCCGACCAGCCTCTCACGCTGAGCGAATCGATCAATCCCCGCGACACTCTGCGGTACAGGCAGTCTGGCTGCTGCTCTGCTGTGGGGTCGAGATTTCACACGGGCCTGGGCACAAGTCGCGGTTGTATGCGTAGCGTAAAGGCATAGAGACCGAGATAAGCATAGAACAGGAGTTTTTACGTGGAGTGGAGAAGAAGGGGTAAAGGTATGCACGTGTATGCCGTTATTGCTGGATGGATATTTGAATACCGTGGTGAAAAAAGAGTCATTGAAGAGGGGAAGAAGATAGAGAGTATCGAGGTGGAAGAGAGGTGAGGTGAGATACGAATTTTTTTCTCTTACCAAGCATATGCAGAGGGAAGAGAGAGAGAGAGAAAGGGGAAGAGTGAAAGAAAACGTACAGCGCGTTTGTAATGCCAAGTGAAATGATCCATGTTGAAAAAAGTTGTCGTTTAATTAATGCATATGTATGTAATTTAATTTGATAATTGCAGATGTAAGTAAAATTTATTCTTTTCATGTGTAATGTGGATAATACTTTCTTTGCAACGCTACAGATTCTTGTAAAACGTCCATTAGAATAAAGTAAATTAAATACGTTAGTTTTTCAAAGAGCAAGCTTTTTGACTTTTTCAAACTCGAGATTTTTAGGGTTTTTCAATATTTTAGGTATCTGGCTAAGTGAAAATGTATGCGTGTGTTTATATATACGAAAGAGAATTCAAAGTGAACTTTTAGCCGTCATATTACGTTAACAGAAAAAAAGAAAAAAATTCAATTCAAATGTTCGTCGATATTTCAACGCCAAGCAACGATAAAATAATATTTACGTGTTTATTGTTCGTTAAAAAAAAATAAAAAGTTTAAAATGTATATTAATTTTCTTTCATTAGTTGTACAGTCAGTAGTGATTTTATTATTTCTGTTCAATGCTCATTAAAAATAATTTGCGCAAAGACAAATTTGTTGCTACTTAATTTCTCATTCTTCTTATAATGATTTTATAATGTAACCAAAAAAGGTATTAGTCTTCTCTATCTCGTAATTTCCGCTAACACTTATACATTTCGCGACATAACTTCCACCCTTCCTCGTACGCTAATGTACACCGACTTCGAGTAGTAATATCAGCGCAGCAGAGAGAAAAATAAACGAATGTACTTTTCCAATCGAAAAAAGAGAAAAAGAGGGAAAGAGAAGAAAGAAAAGAGAGAGAGAGAGAGAGAGGTAGCGAAAAAAGGGCCACTTGAAGCTAACGAAGTAAAACTATAGATTGACACTCATGTAAAGTCGATAGAAAGGGTGAAGTCTAGTAGATGCGATCGATACCCATATGGAAATATAGGCAGTACATATAGCTTTCTCTCTCTCTATTTTTCTTTCGCTGGCTCATACGCGCTCCGCTCCATATCTAAAATTTCGACGGTGAGTTATGCAAACCACGAACGCACGTACATATGTGCTTCTCGTTTATTTATGCTTTTTCGTTCGAGCATTTGAATGTCAAAAAAAAAACAGGCTCGGCATACGGCGATGTGTCTAAATATATAAAATGAGCGTGTCCGAATTTAATGAAATGGCTATTTAATCCTTTTTTCAGGTGGTGAAAAGAGATATTGGAATACGAGATGACTTTTAAATATGGGATAGGTGATGTCGTCAAATGCACGGCTAATGAAAGCTGTGGGGACGACCATACTATGCCTAATAATGAGTAATAGTCTATATAGCATGAGGTTCGCGTGCATGAATAATAAAAGGGTATAGTATATATTTGTATATTAAAACGCAGAACTGTGGAGGTAGCAAATAAATTGGAGGAAATAATTTGTCATACGATTAACAATTTACATCGGTTGTTTTAGAACTAGATGCTCAATTGAAAGATTGAACATGTAAAAGGTCCATGTCAAGTTCACGTGTACAAGTTTGTATGTGTATGCAATCGACGTTGTAAACAAAGAATTGACGGATAATAATTTACTCTGATTTAATTCAATGGTTATTGTTTTTCATGTTTGTGTGTTGCGTAGAGTATTTGCAGTTCAACGAAAAATGAACGTGAAAATTTTTTTTCGACTACACCCTCCAAATTTAATTTTTCTTGTTGGTTAGGGTATCTAGAAGAGATATTCGAGGTTGAACAAAGTCCATCGTAGGGTATCATTTTTTTGGAACAACTAATCGATATTGTGAAAATCATTAAAAATAGCTCTAATTTACTTCTAAATCATTCTATCAAAAACAACTTAATATGAAATTTGGTAAGAAGAAAATAAAACTAAAGAGCGAGTACTTTCCAAATCTTTTTTCAGAATTAAAAAATGTTGATCCTTTCAAAAGTTACGTGAGTTTAAAATTGAGCTTAAAATTTACAAAAACGATGACAAGATAATTGTCCCAACCATTGACCACGTGAATTTGTTGTCTCAACATCCAATCGAAAAAATTTGTTTCTAGGGCTTTTCAATGTTTCTGAATCCATTCTAGTATTTAGTTTTTATTTTGAAATCGTCTAAAGGGTGGAGAATGAGAGTTAAAAGTAAAATTTTCAGTTTTCTCAAATACAATTTCTTATATGCTGTATAATGTGATATTATTTGATTTTTTACTATGATTCGATTTTTTTTTATGATTTACCCGTAAAGGTATCCAAATAAATTATTTTCAAGTCCTAAATTCGAACAATGATTAATGTACTAAATTTTGCGAAAATCGGTTGAAAATTGAGGAAATTATTAGAATATACAGATATATGGAACAATACCAGAATTGGTACGACCTATTTTTGTACATGTATGATACAATACCGTCAACTGGTTAAAGAATATAAAAAGAAAAATCTCGCTTACCGACCTCTCTTCGT
Organism: Torymus tubicola; assembly: GCA_035583055.1. Classification (NCBI taxonomy): domain Eukaryota; kingdom Metazoa; phylum Arthropoda; class Insecta; order Hymenoptera; family Torymidae; genus Torymus; species Torymus tubicola. The sequence goes on along the minus strand of JAWWEQ010051109.1, from coordinate 4,968 downwards.
CGAATATTTGCGGATCACGCTCCTTCAAAAGATTCGGATGAGCCATTCTACCGTAATACAGTGTACACATTATATTCTTTATCCCTGAAATGGTCCTCCTTCGTGAGCGCGCCAGAAACATTGACAGTTTGCCTAAAATATTCAATTTCATATTGCGTGGAAGTGTGAGAGTGGTGGTAGCGAATCGATATTGATGTCTGCGATTGCTCTTGAATTCCGCGCACGCTTCTTGAAATACGTAAACGAGCTTTATGAAATCTCGTGTGCAATATATTCGTTGATCTTGGATATGCTTGTGCTTATATATGTGTATATGTGTGCTTTATGGCTTTATAATTTATCGCGACTATATGGTCGATGGGTATATAGGGGTATGAGAATATTTTAAAAATTACAAGTTTTTAGGTGCTGGAAGTTAAAAGGATCAGAAGAAGTTTCAACGTTTGATAAATTTCGAAATCTGCGGATATAGCAAAAGTTTTTGAAGAGCTATTGGCTTATGGTGTGGCTGTATTATTTTTACTATTAAACATTCGAGACAATTAGTAATGTTGTATTCGTATATTGTGTGCAATATGTTATAAAAATGTTGTGTAGTAGAAAAAGTTATTATATATTTTTCATATTAACTTATATTAAAGGAATAGAGAATCTCAAGAAAGTATTTTCAATTAATTCTTATAGAAGAAAAATTTCATTAAAAGTACAATTGTATTTATTAAATTCTGAAATTATTAAAAATTCTCTAGACACCCTTAATTAAGAAAAACGCTTTCTCAAGTATCTTCAAACTCTGTAGCAAATCAAACAAAACTCTTCAACTTAAAAAAAAAACATACTTCAATTTTTCTCGTTTATACTCTTAAAAACGTTATATTGTATTTTTTTTAATTCTCTCAAAAAAAAATTCATCACTTTAACAATCTTGAAAATTAAACAATCTGCGAACAAAGTAGATAAAAAAAGCCTCTGACATGTCAATCAACGTGTGCACCCCGTTGTTAGCTATCCAAATACAAAATGACCAGCGCTGGCGGTTGCCGGCGGGTGATATTTTAATCGACGCCGGGCGTGTCGCACACATCCGATAGAATATTTCCCCCTCCTCTCTCTCTCTCTCTCTCTCTTCATCTACAAAGTCCTACCAAGAGAGCAAGCGAGTTTGAGAGGACGGCGGCGGCGACGACGACGCGGGTGCGGGACTGCACGAAATGGAAATTGATTGGGGTCTTACCCCGGCGGCGCTTAAGTAAGCTACCGCACCTCTGCTGAGTTTATGGTTCGACGAAGTGCGCGTGCAATAAACGCCAGCGGGCGATCTCACCACTGCCGACGCCGCCACAGCCGTTGGCTGATCGAGATTTATGTGTACGCGAGTCGATATCACCGGAATTTCTAAACTCTCAGTATAAACTCGCTTGTGTGTGTGTGTGTGTGTATGTATGTGCAAGGTTGACCAGTTCTCTCGGCGGAAATTAGATCAATTACGCGCTGTTAAAGCTACCGGTGTGTGCAGAAAGGTTATGGAGTTTGAGGCTTCTTAACAGAGTACAGAATTTTATACTTTTGTAAAAAGATAAGGCTCTGATTTTTTTCTAATTCTACACTGAGAGAAGAATTTTTTTATCGTTAATAAGAAGATATATTAAAAATACACAGAAAAATTTATTTATATTTACTCTTTGTGAACTCTTATTAACTAAGCATATCAACTATTAATATGCCATCATTAATAGTAATATTTTGGAATTTCAGTAAAAAGTGAATGTTTTCAGATTTACAATTTCCTTATTTCCTAAATCCTTTTCTCAGTGTAGTATATATTTTAATGCATCTTTGATGAAATGTGCATGCGTACGGGACATTCCGTACGTGCGTAGCATATATATGTACATGATTGGTTATAGATTTCTAATGTGTTATTGTACTCTTATCGTGGAAAAGGGTGAACATATACGAAATTCTACAAATTAGTTACGTTAAGCGGGGATGTAAAAAATAAAAATAAAAAGTTGGTCATACGATAAACCAGAATAATTTCTAACATTTTAAAGTTAGTCAGATAGTTAAAGAAAAATAGTTTAAAGTTAGTCTTGTGGTATTGTTTTAACTATATATGCGTTTTGTTTGTGAGAATTATGGCCTCAAAAAGCTAACTTTTGAGATCGAGAGGATTGGTTAAAATTAGCATTCTTTTATATGCCTCTTTGTTTTTCTTATACGATTGATCAAACATGATTGAGAATAATAAGAAAACTTTAAGAAAACCTTGAGAAAACTTTGATTTTATTTAATAGATGTCCAAAACTATGCGAGACAGCGTTAGTTAACTCGTATAAAAGCATCCTAGCATTTCATAATTTTAAAATCCCATGTAGACCCACAACACACTAAAAAGGCAATATTCGCACGTTCAATTATGTTGCACCATTCTCGTAATGCGGTCCCATGAATAAATGCCAATTTTGATCGCCATAGCTCTCTATAATTCAATAGTAGCAGAACCTAAAATTTTTTGAAAATTGAAATGCTGTTACCATCTACGACTAAGCAATGTCAAGCTTCTACATCTAAGAAAAATGCTCTAGTAACATATAATTATATATTAAATGAAAGTTATTATATTTTGTAATAACCGCAAAGTATAATCGATTTACAAGGCATTTTATTATGTACAAACTAATAATTTGATGTATGCTCAAGTAGTTATTGAGTTTAGCTCGCAAGAATTAATTTTGAAGAATATAAAATAAAATATGTCCAGTAGAACATTAAATAGAACGATTAAAATTGTAATAATTAAGTATTAAATAAAAAAAAGAAATGAGAATGAAAAAATGAATATTCCGAAGATCTGAAGCATATAAGCGAGCTTTCGCTCTCGTACCAAGACAATCTGTTATAAAATTTGAGTTCGTCTAAAAATTGTATTGACTTCCTTTCAGAGTTTATTAAAGGCTTCAGCGATGTTGGAAGATTTACTTTTCTTCCAGATTTTTACACTTTACCTCTAACGTTAATTGACTTCAAATGAGATTATCAACCTATGGCGTTAAGCATCTCTCGTAACGACCGAAATTATATTTTGCGTATAATTGCGGATAATATTAGTAGGCTAAGGTTCTCTAAGTACGAGCGATCGAAAAGTCAAAATTCTCTTTTTAAGGAGTGCATAGAACTCGCTTTCATTCCACTCAGGATCAATGGACAGTCAACAGCATTAGAATTCGCTCCATCTCATTTTCAACTTAACAAGCCACAAATCAAAGTCAATTGACACTGAGTTGCATTTCGCTGCCTCGTCTTCTAGATCAATGAGGTAGAGAGGTTAAAGTCTGCTATATAAGTTTTCTGTCAGATAGTTTAAAGTTAAAAATGAATTTTCATCTTTACCACCGCTTCTTTCGTCATTACTTTATTCTGCGCGTTATCATTTGAATTTGTTTTACTCAGTTTTTTAATAAATAAAATAAAAAAATGCCATCTTAAGAAAATCCATTGTTTACAATAGAAAATGAAAATGCATAGGCATTGATCATGTTCGTCATCGATCTCTTCAATTTCATGAGATAGTTCAACGAATCAATGGCATGATCATCAATCCCGTGTTCCTTCACATTCTCAAAGTGGTGATCATTGCTCTCGTCGTGAATATTCAACCTCGAAATCGCGTAATAGAAGGTCAAGAGTTCTCGATTTCGAAACATAATCAAAGCACGAAGTTAGCATCGCTCACGAAGCGACTTCAAAACAAAGAGCTGCAAGCGTGCCCGAGAAGTGCATCCGTCGCTCGATATCAACGAATTCGATTGATAATTAAGATAGCTTGCGAGGCACGTCAAGATCTAAATCAATAGCTTTATTAACTGACAAGCGTAACCCGCGAGATGCGTTAAATCATGAAATACATAATTAAACTATGCAAAATCACGTTAAAAGCGAAAGAGGAAAAGAAATTCTCGATTTAAAAATGACGAATATGGACAACAATTTTTAAACATTGTTTGTCTATGAAGGTTAAAAAACTCCCTTTTAAAAGGACTTCGCTCGTACAAAAGTCACATCAGCTAAATAATCGACTCCCGCACCCGTGTCGAAAATTTCAAAATGTACTATTATAGTACGAATATTGAGTGATAAAATAGGCGTAGAGGACAAGAGTCAGGTATAGTGACACGATTCTCAAAGTTAAATTAATTTGAATTTTGTGTTATTTATATTTTTATTTTAATATTTTATGTATCAAGGTATTCATGTGAATATATGTATATGTTGTAAATAATATAAATTTTACACTCTTTACAAATTTACGACTGCAAAAGTAAAAAAAATTTACTGAAAGTATTGATTTTAATACCAATATCAGGTACTGATATATTCCCAATTATTAAAGATATGATAAGATGTTATATAAAATGATTCATTGAAAAATTTGAGTAGTTAAAATGTGCTATCGTCATATTTTACTCTCTATTTTAATGGGTATATTATATTTAAAAAATTAGATAAGATCATTGATAGTACCTTCAGTATTCATGTGAGCCATTAACTATGCAAAAATAATTCCATAAAGCTGGATATTTTAGATGATGAGTTGATTTAGAGGGTAACAGGAAAACATTTGAAGATTTAAAAAATCCTGAAAGACGGGCACTCTTATAGACGATTATCTTGACTTAATATTGAAATCACTAATAATTATGACGTTAGTAGATTTCGTATATTTAAATAAAATATTTTCCCAAATATCATAGATCTATAATTTTGTGTATTATTTGTCTATGAATATAATCATATGGGATAAAGAATCCTGCGTTTATACGTAATGCATAGAAAGTAAATCGAAAATAATTACCACATTAGCTTAGTAATTTTCTTTATAATTACAACCAAAAAAAACCGCTGCCAATTCTTTGGCACTTAGCTTCCTCAAAATAATTTTTCGATTCCTTTTAATCAATTGAAATT
>JAWWEQ010051108.1:0-10576 GCA_035583055.1 Torymus tubicola | reverse complement strand
TACGCTGATATCTCATGATCTACTTGACCGATTTTAACGAGAGAGTGATCATTTTTTTAGATTTTGCTTCCACAATTTGGGTCAATATTCGATTTTTGTAAAATTTCTTTTCTTTTAGAGTCATTTTTTAATTTTCAAAATTTTTATTTTTGATTCTTTTAATATTTAGACCGAATATTGTTTATATATTATGAATTCTCTCTATATAGGATAAAATGCTCTACAATATAAAAAAAAGTCGATAGCTATATTTCGTCATTAGTTATTCATGAAAACGTAATTTTTTGTAAATAGGTTATATTTCGAAATTAAAAAAAGATATTAAATGAATATTTTTTTGGTTATAAAGGATATTAAGTACTATAACTTACTAAATTTTTAGACTTTTTTATTCATTATTTTTGGAGAAAAAAAATAATTTATAAAAAAGTGATTTTCTTTGTCGTTCAATAACTAGAGTAAAATTGTTTTAAACACTTAGAAATTAGTTCTACTCCAGTCGAGTGAGTTCTTTGGGCAAAAGGATTGATCCATAAATTTCGGAAATATTTGAGGTTAGAATTTTTATCATTTTTTTTTTAAATTGTAATTTCTTGAGAATGGCCGATGTATCTGAATGGGATATATAGCATTCGTAAGAGAATTAAATTGCCTATATTTTCTAAAAAAAATTAATTTCTCTCTATCAGGTTCTTTTGTTATTATCAAAAACGTAAAAATTGAAAAATTTAAAAAAGGGAGTTTTGTAGTTCAACCATTACGAGAGTAAAATTGTCTTATACGTTTCAAAATTCATTGTAGTGGTATATTCTTAATAGTTATCAGCAGAGTTCTTTGGCGAAATGATTGGTTTATAAATTTCAGAGATATTTGACGTTAAAATTTTTCTAGACTCAAAATGTATTTTTTCAGGATGGCTCTATGAATCTGAATGAGATGGGTAGTATTTAAAAGAAAATTAAAATATTTATGTTTTCTAAAAAGAAAACATTTTTAGTTATCACGGTTTTTTGTTATTAACTAAAATGTAAAACTTGAAATAGAAAAATGAAAAAAAAATTTGTCCTTTTCAAATTTTTAAAAATACATCCCCTCACATTATAACAGCCTTTCTATATAACGCATTCAATGTAACACGTTCAATGTTCAACGTAACACGAAAAAAAAATTGTTGTCTGACATCTACCCATTTCATACTCAGTGGTAGCGTTGCAGCATGCATACATTTCTACCACTGACTATGAATTCTATCATATAATCGGAAAAGAAATGACAGAGCCACGGTGGCTCAGAGGCAGCGCGTCGGACTTGTATCGTAAAGGTCCCGGGTCCGATTACTGCTCCCGTGAAAAAGTCGGCACCACTGAAACACGAATTTTTCATGTGTTTACTTTCACTGTGGTCTCGGTGGTTCAGAACCCACTTGAAACTGTACACTGTTGTAAAACTTCCATATATATATAGATATACTGTGTTTACATTGTAAGTTTCGAAATGTACACATTGTATATCTATATATATGGAAGTTTTCTTACAGTGTAGATTCAATAGTTATGGCGACAGCGTCCTCCAACTATCTATAGGCTTCGCTAACAAAAAATTCACTACCTTGGAGTATAAACACGTTCATGAAATACTACTACTTGGACAACAATTTTTTTTTGTGTTACGTTAAACATTGAACGTGTTACATTAAACGCATTATATGGAAAAGCTGTAAATCACTACACAGAGAAAAATTCGGCGTTGATGCTATCTTCGAAACACGGAAGAGGTTATGTTACACCTATTAAATTAAAGGTATAACTTGTCAAAAACACCAGGTAGAAAATAATGACTGTCGTTATGAACACCCACCTGCTTTTGATGAAGTCACTGCGTCTATTTTAAAGCCTATCTATGAAAAATTATCCTTTGACGATCTTTTGGAAAGATGTTTGGGCAAAAATACCCAAAACAATAATGAAATTTTTAATCACTGTGTATGGAATTTCTTGGAAGGCTTTATGCCAGTATTAAAAATGATGGAGGTCATGGGTGTCCAAATCGGAGTGCGCGCCGTCACCTACACCAAACAGTACAATACCCAGCGGATCGAAAGAGCCGAGAAAGTCACTTCTGAGGCTGCTAAAGCGACCAGAATCAGCCGTAGAGTAGAAAAAGCTGCTGAAAACGATGCCTATGGAGAAGTCGAAGGATTATTGTATAAACTAGGCATAGATGATTGATGAAAGTATTAATTTTTTATAAGAAACCTGTTACTTAAACTTTAAATGCATTTATTTCGAAACAACATTTTTTTATTCGAGAGGATACATGTTTTATGCACTATAGGTAGTGTGCACCCGTGTGTCGGACTGTCTTCGACGTACGGACTAAAACCCTAACCTCATCGTCATTGGCCTTATCTTGCCCGCGCGGGACCGCGACCAACCACTACTTCGTGAGGGCAGTCTTAGCTTTTTACCTTTTCCATGTCTTTTCCCTCTTAATTTTATTAACAAGGGATGATTATTGTTGATTCCCTCGTTTTTCTGAGCTCCCGTTCTTCTTCTTGTCAGCTTCGTCATTATGGCTGTGGCGAAGCTACTAACCACTTTCCAGGTTTCCTCTGTCTTTAACATGAATTCCACAACATTTTCTGGAGTAAGTAATGATCCTACTGTGTCATCCAGTTCCTTTCTTCTTCGAGAAAATCCGCGCCCTCTGGCACCTCACACCCGGCTAAATACTCTGATGAATCATCGTACTTAAATCGATGGAGGTATATTCGGAAGTAGCCATGGTTCGAGAGCATCTGACTGTCCCTATCGAGGGCGACTGTCTGCACTCTTTTTCGACTCGTAATCAGCACAACTTTTGTTTCATAATCAGCCAGTTTGAATCCAACTGACCCCATCCACTGCTGCACTTTCTCGCAATAGTCTACGAAAATACGCCGAATCTCTTCTAAAGTCTTCTCGGTACTAACCATGTCAGCTCCTGGTGACAGTTGGATCTTGAGTAAATCATCATACATGATATTTCACAGAGGAGATCCTAACACTGAGCTTTGCAAGACTTTTCCATTGATCTGATACTCTTTTGGTCCGTTCTTTTATTCTAGAGTATTTGGTTCTCCAAATAGCTGTTGATAATTTTCTTCAGATATGCTGATACACCCAGCCTGTCCAGAGCCAAAGTTGCAAGCAGATAACACTTCTTGCTTCCCCCCTTACATCGCTTTCCAGAGATAGCTTCCACCCCTTTACGGACAACTTGGTGGATAGCGACGAGCATCGATTTTCCTTTCCTAAAGTCGAACTGATTGTCTGCTAGAAGATGTCTGACAGAGTCCTCCATACGGTTGGATATGAAACGTTCCAGCGTTTTTCCGGAACTATCTAGCATGCACAGTGGCTGATAGGACGACGGTTCATCCAGTGGCTTATTTCCTTTGGGCAGGAGCACAAGTCTCTGTCGCTTCCATCGCTGAGGTAAGGTCCCCTCCGCGAAGCATATATTGTACATCTTGGGAGCCGCTTTGACTGCCATTTTTAAAGCCACGTTGGGAATGTTATCCATACTAGACGCCTTTCAGTGATCGGGGAGATGTGCTCGTCTTCTTGCGTAACCTGACAGGTGAAAGGCTCTTGCTTCGGAAACAGAGTACTGATGATCCTCTTAAGTTGCTTAGGGCATTTCTATCTTGACTGACTTATGAGCCGAGTCATGACGATCTTGTAAGGTCTTCCCCATAGATCATCGTCACAGACTAGTCTGAGCAGCTCCGTCCAACAACGTCTCTTGATAATTTCAATAGCTCTAGCCAGTTTAACCGCGCTAACTTGAAATTCTCCTCCGTTTCGCGAAAGGTAGATTTCCCCCTGGCTCTTTGAGATAGTCTCCTCGCTTTGTGAAACTCCGCCCGGAGTTGTTCGATTCTATCACTCTACCAGTATACTGGCGTGTGCGAATTCCCATTTTCTCTCCTTGGCATAGAGGCATCACATGCTCTTACTACTTTACGCATGACAATTTCCACTTTCTCTTCGGCTGATGATCCCTTAGCACAGCTGCCTTCCATACAGACGCGCATAGCAGCTGCATCGAAGTTGCTTGCTTCCCAGCCGGTGAACTTTTCCTTTTTTTGTGTTCGGTTCTCCTACTCTCTCTGGTGTACAACTCTCCACGTTATGGCACAATGATCACTCAGCGAGCAGGTATCAGAAACTCTCCAGCAGTTACTACCTTTGAGAAAACCACTGCTTACAAATATAAGATCCATCATCAAACTGGCTTCACCCCCGATAAAAGTTGGTTTCTCTCCGTCATTGAGTACTGTCAGGTTGAGCCAGGAAAAAGCTTCTAAGAGTGTTTGCTCTCTCTTCTTCGTTTTCTTACTGCCCCATTCTACTGACCAAGCATTGAAGTTTCCCACAATGGCCATTGGACTTCGGTTTCTGGAGTCTTCGACTATTCGATCTATTAACCTCTCGAAGTCTTCTTGAAACATGCTCGGTGGCATACAGCAGCTACAAAAATATATGCCGCTGATTTTCTCTTTCACAAAGGCCTCTTCAGGAGTTATCATTACTTTTTGGAAGGGATATTTACCACAAGTCCAGATGGCTGCTGAGCCCGTCGCGTCAATCCTCCAAGAGGGTCCGTCTCTGAGACAGCAGGTCTTGTGATGCCTAGCAGTGGTTGAGGATTGTACTATCATTAATGCTCTAGAAAATATCCCCTTACACGGGGACTTAACAAGAAATACATAGTATTTGACAATTTGATAGTGCCGTTGTATGTACAGATTACAAACGATTAAATAAAAAAAAAGAAAAAAATATTTACATTTCAACTAAAAATAACACGAACAATATGAAAAGTGATCTTCTTATTTTCATCAAGACAAGCGTTGTACAACCATGGTAGCTTATCTCTGGAAATCTCGGCATTCGCCCTGTTTCGGTCTAAGGAAAAACCATGGGAAACACCTTAGACAACATTTAATGTTCATCCGTATATTCATGTCTCATCAACTGTAGTCCTTAGAGAAAAGTAGATGTTAGTAAACCATTCTCTTAAACAACCGAAGGTTAGGTGCCATTCTAATTGCCAGAGGCAGCTCATTTCAAATTCTGGGGCCTTCCGCAACAAAGGTATTTTTCCTGAAATCCAGCTTACAAAAAGGTACATAAGTATACATAAGTTGAAGGTCTTCTGAAGTACTCTTTCTTCATCACCAGTTAGATCATGAATTGCAGCGCTACATTAGTCTATAATCGGATAGATTAATGTTGATATTAAAGTTGTTTGGATGCCCTTGGGAAGAATGTGTCTTGTGGCTTTTAGTTGATGCAAAGTCCGATAGATTTTTCTAGACTATTATTTGACTTCCAATTCCGAGGATAAATTGGGTGTTAGATTAATCCCCAAATATTTGACTGATTCTGAAAAAGGCACCTCAACTCCTTCGAGTTCAATCCTGGATGTCCTTGCCAGGTTAACATTGGTGGAGATGTTCGCATTCGTTCCAACGACCAGTACCTTTGTTTTGCTGTTGTTTAATTTTTGTCCCATATGTTTGGCCCATTTGACTATTCTTTCTATGTCTTCATTAATGTTCTTGATTTCATCGTTGAGATTTCTGAGATGGCAGGACCTAAAAATCGTGATATCGTTCGTGAATATATTGTACCCACAGAATCTAAGAGTAAATCTGAAAAAAATAATGTAAATGGAAAAAACGAGAGGTCCAAGAACCGATCCTTGTGGAACACCTCGTTGAATAGGTCTCCACGAAGATAAGTTCTCTTCAGAAATTTTAATGGCTTGGGACCGGTTTGATAGGTATGACTCAATCCACATGATAGTATTATCGGAGAAATTAAGTTTCTTTAGAATTTTAAATAACTTAATATGTATAACCCTATCAAATGCTTTCGAGAAGTCGAAAAACACCATAACCGTGACCTGTGTTTTTTCTGCTGCCAATTTTACCTTATCTTGATAATCTCGGAGTATGGTAATAGAAGTCTGAGTACTATGATTTTTCCTATAGGCAGACCTGATATTTATCCTAAAGTATATGCTTCTCAAGAAAATTAATAATCTCAGTACCTGCAATTTTTTCCGTTACCTTCGATATAGAGCAGAGCAAACTGATGGGTCGAAAGTCTGAAGCCGTGAAAGGATTTTTAACTTTTGGGCTGGGTTTGATACGCGACTTTTTCGAATTTGATGGAAAAATACATCTCATAAAAGACAGGGTTATAATATGTAAAATAATATTGTTTATCGCAGGCCAACCATATTTGCGATTACCATAAGAAATATCGTCAATGCCAATAGAAGAAGAAGTGTTTGTTTTGATGACATCAAATAAGTCCTCAGACTGTGGATTTACAGATTCAAATTTTCAATGGATGCCGAGACAATAGACTCACTGAAGTCTCCAACAGGGAAATCGATATCATTCTCAATATTTAGTTCACTGTTATTTGAGTTTGTAAAATAAGAATTGAGTTCATTAGAATCTATAGGCAATACGGTCTCTCTATTGGAGTTACCAATAATACCTATTTTCATGAGAATCGACGAGATTTTATTGTTAGATTTCACTTTTGCAAATTCTTCGGTATAGTAAGATATTTCCGCTTGTTTGACTACTGTATTAACCTCATTTTTCGAAAATTTAAATTGTGTAAAGGTCTGAGAAGTTTTCCTTCTTATCCATATTCTACGAACTTTATCCCTAGCTTTCATTAAGTTCTTTATTTAGGAATTAACCCAAGGCGTTACTCGAGATGTTTTGAAACAAATTTGTTTCATGGGAGCGTTGGAAATCAAGAGTGTTGATGAAATTCGTCTCAAAAAGTTCAGTTTTTCTGTTGATGTCTACAGAGTGAATTATTTCATTCCAATTATACAATTGAAGGTCAGGAACAAAATCATCCTCTGAAAAATGTGAATAATTGCGATAAGTCTGAATTCCATTAAGTTTCTTGATTTTCTCGGAGATTTTAAATTCAAATGAGGTGAGATCATGAGCAGATAGAAAAGGAACCTCAGCCTGCATCTAATTGGTGTATTTCATGGAGTCATCGACAATTGCAAGATCAATCCATGACTCGGAGTTCTCAAGGTGAGGGGTTAGTTGAGATGGTATTAGAAAGAGATTAGATGATTCAATGCAACCATTCAGATTAGTACTAAACTGATTCAGAGTGACAAGGTGGCGATCTTTTGTCTCAAATACTCTCAAACAACGTGACGGCATTTACGTGTGAGTGAGAAGGATAGAAGCTCGCCACGTGGTCACCCTGAACTGACGATCTCTTGGGTCAATGTTAAAAACACCCACAATAGCAAGATTAGAATATCGGATGAACTCGGACAAAATAACTTCCTCAATCGTACTAATGTATCCCATTTTTTTGAGATCTGTATACACTGTCTATTAATATTCTTTTAGATTCAACTGTAATTTCAAGTAACATGTATTCTGGATTTCCAAGATATGAGCCATTTTCATTGGCTGAAGCTGAAAAGATAATCCTACTCTTAATGGATTTTATCACCTAGATCGCTATACCATCTCCTTTTTTGACCAGCCTATCATTTCTGAAAATTTCATAACCATTTAATCGAATTAACCGGTCGGGCAAATCTGGCTTAAGCTACGTTTCAAACACAGATTACGTGATAAAAGTTGGCTTTAAAGTAGTACCGAAAAGCCTTAATCTTTTTACCGTTAAGGGATTGAGCATTGACATAGCAAATGCGTAAATTATTATTCCTCAGATCCATAATCAGTGTTATTGATTTTATTTTTGAGCCTTCTAACCAAAATAGGATATTTTTTACTATCTGTAGCCTCATGTGCCGTGTCAGTAGCTCCCCCGATTTGCAGCTATGACAACATACTTGTTTGCATCTTACCGGGCAGTCTTTCATTTCATGCGCGTCAGCACAGATATCACAGTGCGTTTCCTTAGACGTGCAGAAACGGGAAACATGTCGAAATTCAAGACATTTAAAGCAATGCTTGACCATAACATGGTCAATGAAACGAGGAGAAGAAAAGCCTAGATAAACGGGATTCTGTTGCAAGAGTGTGGAACGAACACTAGAGGGAATTTCTAGAACTATTTTAGTCGTAGACATTTCATCTTTCGGGGGATATATGTCAATAGCTTTCACATCAGAATTTGGGATGCCATCCAGATTTAATTTGATAAAGTCATCGGTAATTTCAGCAGCCTCTTTTCCAGTCGCGACACCAACGATCAGAATCCGGTGATTAAATTTAGATGAACTTTCAACCTTGAGACCTACTTTAGACTCGGCCAATACTTTTTGTAATTTTTCTAGATCAACGGACTTTGCTTCGATCCTAACCGCAATTCACTGTTGAAGGATCAATGGTATTTATAAGAGTATCTCTTGTATCTATAAAGGTTTTGAATTTTTTGATAGATTGTGGAGTGTAAAGCTAGATGTATGAGAAACGTGAACAGTGGGACCACGAGATACTTGTATTTTATTCGAAGTTTTTAAAACATCAGAATATCTCGGATAAGAATTTAATCCACTTCCATTTGTAATTTTGGATAACATATTTAGAAGGGTACACTCAGTTGCCAGTTTCATAGAATCTTTAACTATGTTGGGAATTCTGTCTTGGAAACATTGAGGAAGAACGTCAGGCAATAACTTTTCAGCAACACCTTTAACGACCGTTGAGCAATTTGTTGTGATGCCAGTACAGGCCTTGATAATTGTTGCTCTGCAATCTTCGTTTATTGAAATTTGCTTCGCAACAATACGGTAAGCATTCATTAGAGAGTTAAATGCTGTTCGATAGGTGAAGAAAAATTTTCGGAGCATCTCTTTGTTGGCTGCCGTCTCCTTTGATTGCACTATGTATATTTATTAAATGCTCTATCATGCTGAAATAATTTGCCCCTCTAGTCACGAATTTCACCGGCCGATAGAGGCAAAGTCAAATCAGCAGAGCTACGCGAAGACCCTATAAAATCAGCCGGGGATTGTAGACAAGCTAGTGGCGAATTCGAAGTGAAATCTAACTTTTTGACTTTATTCATTAATTGTACGTTAGACTTATCCGTCGGGGTAAGCTTAGCATTATTACCACTTTTGACCCTCGATCGCGTATTGCCGGGCATGCGTTGCGCAATCCCCTAGCCTAGAAAGGCTAAATGGGGACTACAACACAAAGAAGAAGAATGAAAATACTTTTAAAAAATTCGCATAAAATATGAATCGATTGCGTTGCCTAATAAATGAAATAGCAGAAGAAAACAATCAAACACTAAGTACTAGCAGCTTACCTTGTTATGAATTAGGAAACACATTGGAGTGAAAGAGAAACGTGTTTGATTACATTACCTGTCATCAACAGAAACTAGAGAAATTGAATTTAAACTGAATTATACTTAAGTTTGCACTGGATGCACTATTAAAAAACACAGTACTCTCAAAACACGAATGGCCTTGAAGACGGCTCTCTTCTCATTCCAAAGAACTTACACACATAAAGTGAACACACACCTACTACTTCTCTATCGGAATTGAAACGGAGCTGAATCAAAACAAGACCAGCTCCTTCGAAGAGTCAGACACAATGAGGTTGATATGCAGTACCTTCAGAGTCATTTTTGGAGCATGATTTGGTGCGCCTTCTCGTATATTGGGCACCTTCTACTCCCAGGCTCGTAGTTCAGCTCGGTGCTGCCTGCCTGTTTACAGAAGCTTCAACATGGTCACGTTGTACAGCTTTCTGCTTTGTGACGTTCTTCGCCGCACTTGATGCAGGATTTAGCTTTATCTATTTCCGAGTCCGTAGTGCAAACATCTGAAGCACTTAGTAAGCCTCATGACTTGTCGTACTCGGGCTTTTAACCAATTCACCCGCATCGACTATTTCAGCAGTGCTGTCTGCATACCTCGATATGTTTTTCTTATTGATACCACTGCATCTGGGGTCAATCTATGACCGGTCCCAAGTTCCCTAGTTACTGCTTCACAGACTTCCTCCTTTGTGGCCGTTTCGTCTAATGGGGTTACCTCCAATGTTATTTGCTGGATTTGAGTGTTGATGATTGCATCTTCACCGAGGACTCCGCTTACCTTCTCGCAAATTTGTGTGACCATGCCTTGTTTATCCTTGTTTGAGATAAGAAGAGCATCACCAGATAACGCCGCGCGCCCTCCGGATACTGCAAGGCTTACTTCCTGGAGACGTGTCCCTTATAATCTTGCTAACGACATCAGTATAGGTCTTTCCTTCTGATAGCTTGATGACAAGGGCACAGGGGTGCAGACGCCTACTCCACTTATTTGCCCCCTCATCTGCGTACCTTCCCTATATCGTCTGCTGAGGCGAATAAGGTGCTACCTCACCGAATGCGTTAAAAAAAGTGCTATCTCGCCGAAGCGTTAGAAAAGGTGCTATCTCACCGAGATTTCGAAAAGGTGCTACGTCGGAAGTATTTTTTTTTCGAGAAAATTTAAGTTGGCACCTTTACAGAAACTTATAAAAATTTAAAATTAAGGGTATATTCATTAATTT
>JAWWEQ010051107.1:0-10577 GCA_035583055.1 Torymus tubicola | reverse complement strand
AAGTTGTGCGTAATGTTACAATTAAATGTTATTATCGGAAGAGCTTCTGTTTTAATTTGTACTTAATTGTACTCTTCCTATAATTAAAAATTTTGAGATCATTAGGCAATTCGTTAAATGCCTTCATAGCTTCTACCAGACTATCTTTATCACTAATAGCTTTGGTCATCTTAGGTAGTTGTAGTGATTTTTTCTAGTATTGCGTTTTATGGTAAGAAAAGCATCTTTTAGATTATTATAATGATAGCATAAAGATTGTAGAGTGAACATTTCTTTTACTTTTAGCGGAGTGTTTTAATGGACAACATTGATATATGGAGGTTTTTACTTATTACGAGGTTTTTTAATATAGTTTAGTTTTGTGACAAGGGACAGAGTATTATTAAAAAAGTTTCTAAAATGAAAATAATTTTTAAGGGGATAAAATTGCTTGGTATAGTTTATCGTAATATTAAATTTTTGTATTTCTCATGTAAAATATTGATTCTCAATATATTAATATGAAAGTTCGTGCTCTGCATAGTTTGTAAAAATATCGAACAAATATTTTTTAAATGCTCCATACGTTACCGTAAAATATTGTATTAATATTTGATTAGAATATTTTAATTTTATTCAAAATAAAAAACTCTACATACAGTGAATATCAGTGACATTATAATGAGTAAAAGGGGTAAAAGTGAAAATTAAAGTAATCCCCCTTATTACCGTATATTTTTACACGACCGAAACAATTTACGTATAGTATACTCTTAATTAACGACCCACACATACACTTTACAATTACCATCGTATCAAATTACTCTTCTAACACCCCTCAGTAAAATTCCACTCATTAGAAGCAATCGCAGCCGCGCGTACCGCTCGTTATTCGAATCGCCAATTTTCCCCATACCCTAATCTCCGTACGCGTATACTCACTATATAAAAACCATCGAAGACACCTCACCTTTACTCTTTCACGTACATTATAATGAAAGAAAAAAAAAGAAACCATCGTTCGCGCACTTTTAACAGGTATAAGACGCTCAACACGCCGAAGAAGAGCTATATTGCCCTCTGTGTGGCCGTAAATTAACATATTCGGGGCCCGTGCCTCTCTCTCTCTCGTTTTCTTTTTTATCTCGTTCCGGCTGCTTTCGCGCGCGCGCACGCCTAACTCATTCGATATTCAGACGATCCGATGAGAGCTGCACACACGTTATATACGTGCAACGTTGTGAGTCGAAAAAGTGCCGCGCGATGATGCGAGAGAAGAAGGGTATATAGAAGAGAGAGAAAGGAAAGGGAAAAAAGAGGTATAATGACGAGGCCGACGAAATCGAACGTAAATATACGACGGGGGTTCAGCGATTGCGGTATAGTAGCGTAATACGAGATAATAGAGCGGACGGATCTGCGCTAGTGTGATCTCGATTCGAACGATTTTTTTGGGATTGTATATATATGTGTGTATTTGGTGATTCTTGGTATTAGGCTGGTGATACTTGAATTTTGGAGAAATAGTTTTGTGTATGGTAAATGGGAAACAGATTTAATTGTATAGCTGTTGATTTGTCTGTTATTGAAAGTTGATTTAATAAGCTGATATACGAGTCGAAAAAAATCCGATTATAATGTGAGGTAGCTGGAGATTGGGTGAAGAAAAAAAACTTGATATTTACGAGTTTACGAGTTTTCAGATTAATGAACATAATTGAAAGATATCTGTATAATTAAGTTGTAGCGTAATGATCTTTTAATTAAATACACTGGGTTACATCATGACGAGCGAAATAATTAATTATATAAATGTAACAATTTTTCTCTACCTTATTTATTACATCGAATGATAATTTTTGTATTATTAATAAAATTCACGATATTTATGATAAATTTGAGATACACTTTTTGGGGAGAAAAAAAGATTTTATTTCAATAAGTTTATACGAGTTATCATAAATCCATATAAGAAGCATTAAAATTTTGAACGCTTTCCACTGTTCTATTCAGCCTTATTAATAAAGCTGTACATAAATAACGGATCTATTCACGAGGAGATATAAAGGCCATTAGGGACACTAAATCAAGTTTAGCCCTAGTATTCTATATGTATCTTTTCAAAGAACTTACCCTATATATTATTGATGAAACGGCCATTAAAATAGTGATGGTTATGAATTTATATGAATTTATCGTTTTTACGTTATTTAAGAAAGCCATTATTAAAGTCCTTGTTAACGAGGAATTCTGTGTTGATAGACTCAATTATTAATTTTGGAACAAAGATTTACATCAGGGTCGCTTATTTTTCCTATGCTTTAATCGTTATATAATAAAAACACTGTTTAATTGGGTAAAATCACGGAATTTACATTTTATAGCTAAAAAAGAAAAAACAAAGATTTACGGTCCTAACTGATTGACATTAATATCCCGAACAAAGTGAAACCTTGATCTGATCCATTAACCTCTATCATATACATGTATAACTAACAAACCTAATTACCAATAAAATTAACCACTTGACCAATCCTTATCCCACCTCATTCCCAACACCTGTCCCTCTCCCCGACCTTCCTTAACTTCATCATCACCTCAACCTCTTTTAACCTCACCTCGCTCGCTCATCCTTTACGTTTAACACGTTCCCTCGCGACTTATTTATAGACAACTCTCCGCGATGCCAGGCAGACGAAGACGACGAAGAAGACAAAGCGCGAGATAAAGCAGCAGGCAGCAGCAGCAGCAGCAACAAGCAGAAGCGGCGGGTATAGAGAGAAAGAGGGTATATACACTCTCTCTACACTCGCGAGCGCGCGCAGGTATATAGGCGCGCACGTATATATGCACACACGTGAAAGTTTTCAGGGCCGATCGTTCCTGTGCCGCCGCCGACGTGCGTGCGTGTGTGGCCTGCTGCTGCTGCTGGTCGTACCGTCCTTGAAACTCGCGACGCGCTCTTTTGTTCATAAGTGAGAGAGAGAGAGAAGCTGCTGCTATGTGATCGTCTTTCGCCTGCGCGTGTTGGATGCACGCGATCGACACTGCGTGCAAATATTTTTGAAGTATATATATATATAGAGGGAGATGAAGGGATATATGTATAGTTTGGGAGTTTGATGAGGGAACCGGAGTGTGTGTATATATATAGGTGATTTTTGACGTGGTTAATTTTGCGAAAGTTTTGATGGTGACTGCTTTAGAGTGTATTAGCTGTTAATCGAGTGTTTCGAGGATCGTAAAGGATGTGATGAGGAAAATGTTATATTGAATTTTGGGAAGATTGGGTATAGTTTAAGATGGCGCACAGAGTTTTGATAGGCCATTGGGTTTTATGAAGTGAAGCAGGTTTTTTTGAACTGTATATAGTTAAAAGATATAGTGGATGAGATTGTTATGTTTAAAATATAATAGTATGAGCTTGATGGCTTTTGTAAAAAGTTCTTTAAATTTTAAGTTTTGGCAAGTATTCAATTATAGCAATAACGTGCGTTTTGAAAAATATTTTACATATCTTTCTTGAATAATTTTAAATGCATACATAATTAGGTGAATGTTTTATTTAATTTTGTCAGTAAAGTACAATACAACAAAGTTGAAGCCAAGCGCTGAGTCTTCCCTTGTAGGTTCCTCATCTACATAAGTTTAACGAGGGTTGAAATTACGTTTAAATAAATTACGCACTACTACTATATGCACAGCATTTAACGTTTAATGCAGCAATTTACATGAAACATTTGCACGCAAGATTAATAATGGTGAGAAATATAAGTTTTTATAGCATTTATTTAAATACAATTCCCAAGACGCAACATTGTGACAGAAATCAGAGATACGCTGTTCGATCCTCGTTCAAAAAAAAATAAAAAATCGCTTAAAATATCACGACCGACTCAATTATTCCAAAAATTAATTCCAATAAAAGCTCTCCTGTAAAATGCTCACACTCGTTTTGACGTTATCATTATATATATATTACAACAAGGCACGTGTAATACAGCTTATATACTGATAAATCTGCGAAAGTCGTCAACGTGCGAATACCCTCGCGACCCAAGTATTATCATAATACGTTATTTCGTACATCGCTAAAAGCATGACGCGCGTATGTGTGCGAAATTCGAGATGGAAATATCCGCGTGTGCGCGTATACGTTCTGATGAGCAATTTTTAGGGATATTTGATGGAGCTTTTTCGGGTTTATTAGAGCATCGCTTTAGAGATAATGTGCCACGTGTGTGGCTGAACCGCGAGAGCAGCCTGGTGTTATAATTACGGAAATGCGGTTTATCGAAGCGATGGTCTCTGCGTGCAACGAGTTTTGTAAAAGTGTTGCTCACGCGGTTGATGATATGGATAAATGTTATGTAAATTTCGAGGCGTCAATGCGGTTGTATATAGTCGATTATAAGTTAACGTATATATTTGTTCGTTTAAATCTACGATATAAAATTTTCTCATTCAATTTATTAATTCGTATCGAAAGTGCATAATGTTTTGGTATCAAATTACTGTAAACTATAATTGTACCGTAATTATTAAAATTACAATCTTGCCTAAAATTAACAATACATTGTACTATATATTAGGTACATCATTACCCTAACTTGTACGGAATAATCGATATATATCCCGAACCCCCAATCCCCTTCGCAATTAAAAGTTTCGGCAATTAATTAGTTTCCAAATCAATCTGCGATTCAAAAAGCCTAATTATTTCGCGCTGCGTTGCGCCGGTCACGCGCGCCCCGTGGTGCATCAATATTCGATGCGAAAATTCATGAGCCTCACGCTCTCTCTCTCTCTCTCTGCACTACTCGATCCACTGCATATAGGCAACTATATACTATGTAAATTCATGGATACGCAAAATTATGACTCTATCATCATCGGCTATACAGTATCGTCTATATAAAATTCCGAATCCAATCTCACAAAAACGAACCTTAACAGCTCCGATGTATCATACTTACATATTTGTTATGTGTGTGTATATATATCAAATTTTGCGAAAATCATTTCTGTATACGATATACACCTTACCGTATTACCGCGAAGATCCTGCGAAATACACCGCGCCATCGTGTGAATATATCCCTCTAGCAACGGAGTAAATACATAATCATGGGGGAAATTCGCGTATCGGACTAACGATGTCTGCTCCCAATATATCCCTGGCTATACAGAGGGGAATGAGAGGGAGAGAGAGAGAGCAATTGTGTTGGTACAGGAGAAGCTCTCTCTCCCTTCGTACCGGCGCATCTGCAATCTCGATACATGTATAGTACCGCGCGAGGGCCAATACACCGTGTCTTCCTTTATCTCGTCGGTGCACACATACGCATAGTGTATATATACGAGGTAGGTATATGCAGGGGTAGTATGTGTATATATATACGTATAGGATAGATATTTACTGGCTTTTTAGGGTACACGTGTATGTGTGCGTAGGTTGTAAAATAGTGCTTAGCGGGTTTCGGAGTATTTAGCTTGCTTTTTTCTTTTTTAAAGGTCGTTGACGTTTGGGTTTACTGCAAATTGGAAAATACCGAGATAGTATTGGTATTTCGATTGTGAAACGACGATGAATATTCAGATTATTAATGATTCGTGCGGTATCTCTCTCTCTCTCTCTCTCTCTTTGATAAGTCAATAACCGTTTTCCAATTTAAAGGATTCTTTTTTCTTTTCAAAAGACAAGATAAAATATCGGTTATATATATATGACTAATTTATATATAACTACATATTCTTCAATACCGAATCTTTTGTTATTTTACTCTTCGAATTTTAAACACACACATACAGGCCATATCGCTCCCTGAAAACGTCGCTTTTATTACTGAATTTCATTTCAACATCTGCGCGCGAGAGGAGCAAAATTTCAAAAGTGCAAACCTATATATAAATGCACACAAATGTGACTACCCATACCATCGCGTCCTCTTTCATTCGCTTATACACAAACGAGGCTTCGTTCTTTCTTTCGCACGTATATACACAGACGCACACATCTCAACTACAATCGTTCTCTGCTCGTACATTATTTTATTCCTTTTAATCCGTGTCAATGTCTAGATGCCTATATACACACACACATACACACACACACATACAAACTTGTACTCAAAATATTACATACAGACGTGCGAAAACGAGCGAAAAGTATACGTACAAGCTTCACGCATATGCCCGGTCTTCTATTTAACAATGCGCACACATCTCAAACACTTACATATATCTATATATACATACATGATATGCATGGGCTCTCTCTCTCTCTCTCTTACACACACATACCAGGGAAAGAGAGCGAGATAGAGAGAGAGAGAGAGAGTAGCAACGTGAAGAGAATACTTGCTCATGTATCTGTGTGAGCAGCGAATACACACACATACACACATACACGTATATATACAAGCGAGCGAGAAACGCCGGGCTGCTGCTGCTGTTGCCACTGCTGCTCGGGTCGTTCGCTGTCGGTAGCAACGACCCTGGGATGCATCGACTCCGGGGGTTGCTCGCGGCGGCGGCAGCAGCAGCAGCAGCAGCAGAGGGGCGCAGTACTCGGAGTGAGGGAAAATGAAAAATAAACCGGTAAAACAGAGCGAGAGAGAGAGAAAGAGAGAGAAAGAGAGGAGAGAGAGAGAGTCAGCTAAAAGTGAAAGAAACGAAGGGAAAGAGAGGGAGAGAACTCGAGCGTAGGTACGTAGGTTATATGTATATATATACACGTAGACGTATATATACGTGCGCGCGAGCGAGGAGAAGGGAAAAAAGAGGCCGCTGAGAGAGAGAGAGAGAGAGAGAGAGAGAGAGATGCCGACTGGAGGGTGTATGTATATATATCTCTCTCTTTATATATATATGTGTGTGTGTGTGTGTGTGTGCAGAAGCGGCGGGAGAGAGTGAGCGAGAGAGGGAAGGTAGGGCTTCCGGGACTCGGGGAATCACCCTTCGCGCTCTCTCTCTCTCTCCCTCCTTTCTTCCCTCCTCGTTTGTCTTGTGCTCTCTCTCTCTCTCTCTCACTCGCTCGCTCTCGTCTCTCTACGCTATTGATCCCGCACACAGCGCGCCGCGCAGCATCCACCGCGAAATAACGACGTACGCCCCTACCAGCCGACTGCCTGCTCGACTGCTGCTGCTGCTGCTGCTGCTGCTGCAGTAGAGACGACGACAATGTGTATACGTGTACGACGTTGTCGTTGTCTTGGGCCTCTCTCTCTATCTTTGCCCTTTTTCTTTTTTTAAAGAGAAGAGGTGTGACCGAAGAGCTGGAAAATTTGATTAGGGTGGGGGGATGTGTTGTGAAAAGTTGCTTGGACGTGTGGTATTAGTATACTGTAACAGAATAGAGCTAGAGGGGAGGGGTAATGTAACGACGAGAGGTATTAAATAGGTAACGCTAATGTTACAGAAGGTACTCGAGGATACATACGCGAGAGGTTGGAGTGGTCCAGCGAGCTTTGCGAGGGTTATTAGTTTGATGTTGCTGTATGGGTAATATGTCATATATGGATTGAATACGTTGCGAAATTGGTTTGTCTGTTGCTGAAAGGGGGGTAGATAGTTTCGATCAAAGCCGTTTGGAAATGTGGGTTTAAATTTTCGATTTCGAAGTACATACTGTAGTTATATGGTCGATGGGAAATTTCGGAGTTTAATTAAAATAACATTTAATAGTGTAGATTACATTGGTGGCTTTGAATAGGAATAAACTCAGGGGGTATAGTCAGTATAACTATTACGATAAAAAATACCTTTTTACACCCTATCCTTGATTCGCGCAAGGATTTTTTGGCACAGGCCGCAGATTTCTTCATGGTGTCTCTCTCTCTCTCTACACATCGCTTTTTGTAATTTATACGCAGACGGACGAGATAAATAATAAATACGCGTTGTGTTACGGCCCAAGCCATCATCGTGTACTTATCGTAAATCATCTATGTAAAGAAGAACCATGAATACGAACTACGCGGCACATATCGCGTGGATTTATTCGCGTCCTAAACAAAACGTTATATACTGGATAAGAAGAAACAAAATCTACAACAGTAGGAATTTCTTTTTTTCTAGTCCATCTATCAAATTTATACTAATTTCTAATAAATTATATATGTATTCACTTACGTATAAGTAAATCTAATATTCTAATTCGCAATTACAATATCGTAAACTCCAGGCGAAATGTCCAATCAGCCGAATTCTATCCACCTCTTATACTCTACCTTACCACGCATAAACATCAATTATTTACCCTGTTGTTTACTACCCCACTCTCTCTCTCCCTTTCTACTTACTTCGCTCCCGTGCACTTCAAAGGGTCGCAAGTATAGCTTTCCCTTCCGAAATAAATTTCCAAAATCGATCCGTCTGGCTTCTCTCTCTCTCTCTCTCTTTCTCGTTCCCCTATACACTAATTTTCTTCTCCTACCTTCTCCACCCCTTGAAGACTCTAACTCTATACTCTCCTCGCGTGCGTCTCTTCTTCGGCGAAGTTCGCGCGTTCGCCACGTGTACTGCACGTGCAGTACGCGGTGAGACCGCTGGGAGCAATTATATACGTCCGCCTTGCACGCTCGTGCGGTTTCTTATCGCACACGGAGGGAAAGAGAAAGAGAGAGAGAGAGAGAGAGAGAGATTGGCGTGAGCTGGAATTTTGTGTTGGGGTTGGTCATGCAAGTATATATATACTTAAGCGTTGACTATAGTCGGTGCTATAGAGTTTGTAATTTTAGAAGGTAAAGTATATATGTATATATAAAAAGCGATTATTAGTAAAAGATCGCCGATACGGTGATTTAGAGTCGTCAATAATTGTTAACCGGACAATGGGCGAGTTGCATTGTGATCATGCTAGTATTCTCTTCCTCTGTCTCTCAAGTTTCGAACTTGGACTTTATTATACACAACTTCGCAGTAGCGTAGCCTTGGCGTTGGCATATGCCACCTAGCGACGGAAGCATTCACTAGCTATATAACACGCGTGCGTCTTTGCCGACTTCGAACTAGCCGAGTGAATAATCGCTTGCTGTTTGCTTTGGTAACTACGTACTAGGCGTGTATGAACATTTAAATAAAGCGAAACAGATGTCGAATCGATGAATGTTAATCGATTGGCGAAACTATTGCACGATGGAGTGACGTGTGACTGTTGGTGAAGCGTATTTTTCCGATTTTATTTTTAACAATAAACGGCTATTTGATTGGCTCTGTTTGATAATCGTAAATGCCTCCGGGCACACATGTAATTTGTTTAATGACAACTAGTTGAAAACTCGATTGACAGATTTACACTAATTATGACAATCATTAACGACTAATAACCCAATAACAAGATGAACGTTACGGCATAACTACGTTACTTCAGAACTCATTCAAACCCCTCGAAACAAGGCTACCAAACAAACAACAACGATTACACCATTAATTACAAATTACAAAGTTGGTCCAATCATTACTCTCAAACTTCGCACTCAGCCCTAATTAGCAATTACCATTTATCACTGGTAGTGCTGCTTTACTATATACACTACTCCTCTCGATAATTATGAGTATCCTTGCTCTCTCTCTCGCTCTCTCTCTCGCTTCTACTCTACGTGCTTCGCGATTTTGAATAGCTCGCCATTGAGCGCACGAGAGAGAGAACGAGTTCGTTGCACGAGGTAAGCAGCAGTAGCAGCAGCAGCAACTCTGGGGGGGTTCTTTTGACGGAGGGGGTTGATTGATCCCGGGCGAAATGAAAATTCCATAGACGCGCGGGCTCTTGCTCTCTCTCTCTCGCATCGCGAGCGTATACGGATCGGAAGAGATGTTTTAGAGATTGGTTTTCAGGCTTCGAGTGTACTTATTGGAATTGCGAGGATTGCTCTCTGCAGCTATAGAGCGACGCGCACGCGCGGAGTAATTTGTTTCCGACGAGTTACGCATGGCTGATGCGTTGGTATATATATATATATATATATATATATATATATATAGTGTTGTGTATATGGTGGAGAGTATAGTGAAGAGAGTAAAAGATAGACTATACGATGTGGTTGATGAAATAGTCGGATGGTTTTTGTACTCTTTCCAGGGGGGGGGGGGGGTGAATTCTATGCGAGGAGAGGAGACAGAGTTGACGGGGGTGTATATGGTTATGCCATTAATAAGTGGAATGGTGTGTCTGACTGACAGTGATGGGAGAAGAGGAGAAAGGTAACTTGGGATGCAAGAATTTATATTGATGGAGTTGGTTCGGATGTGGTTTGAATATTGATTTAGTGGGGGTTGTTGATGATTTGCCATGCAAATTTGTCCAATTTGTTTCGGAATTCTGGCAAAACAATCTATAGTGTAATAAAATTTAAATTAGGAAGTTACATAGCTGATGTTGTAATTGTTACTTTGGCTTTTGTAAAGAAACATCTTTACGTTCAATACATTTTGCTTCCGCGACATTGATGTATTATAGATTATATTGTATTTATAAAAAATAAATAAGAAAACGTTAGAATTATTGAACAACTTTAACGTATTCCTCTCTTAAAAAAGTGATGGATGAAATCTGTCATCACAATAAGACTGTTTTGATTGGTTGATGTTGATCAATT
>JAWWEQ010051106.1:0-10580 GCA_035583055.1 Torymus tubicola | reverse complement strand
GACGATCGAAACCGTGTGGCACTTACTGGTGTTCAGGAGAAGGCCATAAGTCCCCAGGAAGGCAGTTGTTTGGTCGAGTAGAAGCTGTAGCCCAACCGGCGAGTCGGCAAGTAGTACTAGATCATCAGCGAAAGCCACAGCACGAACAGTTCTATTATTATAAGTGGAGCCGCATTCCACTACGTTTAAACTACATTTAAACTACGTTCAAAATTGTTTAAATTACATTCAAACTACATTCAAACTTGTTTAACTATATTCAAACTTGTTTAAACTTGTTTAAACTTACACAAACGTACACATTCATTTTACATGCATAACTGATCATTCACGCACTCTAATTTACATTCATAATCATTTATATACCCAATCAATCACTCACATACTCTCTCATTTACATATTCACATGCACTTATAAAAAATATATATATAGATATATATAAAATTAAAATTAAATTTATTAGAAATTACAAATTAAACAAACTTAAATTAAAACTTAAATTAAAAATTAAAATTAAATTAAACATAAATTAAAAAATTAAAAATTAAATTAAAAAAATTAGTCTTCATCTTTTTTTTTGAGGAGGCGTCGTTTCCATCCTCCTCAATCCAGTACCCGGGGTACGGCCTCTTCTTGACGCGTCGGTTTCTGTAACAAAAAAATTATTAAATATGTGAATAAAAAAATTAAAAAAATATATATATGAAACTTACGAAATTGCTGGTACCCTCTGGCGGACGACTAATGAGAGTTTTAACACCTCCAGCAACGCAGCAGGTGAAGGCAGCGTGCTGTATGGTTGGGGGGTGGCGTGTGGTGCAAGCATATACCACAATAGATCCTCCGCCTCCCCCTCGTCCATCCAACCCGTCGCTGCTTCCTAAAAGAAAAAATAATTCGATTTAATCTTTTTTTACGCACGCAAATCCCCGCACCACAAAGTTACCACACACACACACACAGACACACACACCTGTGTCGAGTTGCTAATCTTGCATCAGGCACCTCCCCAGGTGGCGGATAGGGGAAGCTCGTCAGATATGAAGGGAAATAAAATACCCGGGGCGGACCAAAACTAGCTAGGGGAAGGCACCCCGAATAATAACACCAACTATGGAAGATGTGCTAGAAAATGTAGTACCCCAAGCGGGCACCCTTAACAAAGAGGGGAATCTCGCCATCGATTCCGATCGAGTGAAAGCCTCGATGGTCGATGCAGGCTCCACGGATTTTGAGGGGAGCCAAAAGCACGTTGTGGCCAAGCAGGCTAGTGTAGAAGAGGTGGACCGCTTAGCCCCTACTGCATCTCAAAAGACAAGTGAGGAAGAGAAAGGCAAACAAGGTAGCGCAGAGGTAGCAGCCTTACGAGCACTACGAGCAAGGGTGGAATCTCTGGTGGAGTTTATCTTAGAATAGAAGAACATCCATAACGAGCTGAAGTCCATGGCAAGAGCAACTGAAAGAGCGCTAAGAATATGTGTCAAAGCGCGACATACACGAGAGCGGGAACAAACGATCGGGCCAACCAAGGATGGAGAAAGCCAGATATCGCCGCTGTTTCGGAAGGGGAGCGCATCACAAAAGAATGTCTACCGTGACCAAGTGACACCGCCAAAGTCTCCCGTAAAGAATAAAGTAGAGGGGAAGAGAAAGTGTTGTCGGCTAAGATCATCCCCACCCCCATAGTTATAGAGAGCCAGAAAGACACACAGCACCCCAAGCCATTAATGGGTAAACGGGAAGAAGGAAAAGGATCCCAGATGCCCGAGGAACCCTGGCAAACGGTGAGAAAGAAGAAGAGGCCTACGAAAAAGGCACAAGAGGAAAAGAAGAAGAAAAACCCCTCTCCAAAATCGCGTAAAAAGAAAACGCTGCCGAAGGCACTCCTTATCAATGCCAAAGATGAGGCGACCTACGTGGATATGTTGGGGAAGGTTAAAGCGGGTCTGCACGAGGATGAGTTGGAGGAAAGCATCGACAAGATCAGGAGGACGAACAACGACCAGTTGTTAATAGTCTTTAACAGAAGAGATGGACACAAGATGGAAGCTCTCCAAACAAAAGTGGCAAGGATACTGGGAAATGGCTGAGGTAACAGGAAAATCTCATGAGATGGAACTCTCCATAAGAGACATTGAGGAGACAACCACGAAAGAAGAAGTAAAAGCAGCCCAGCCGAAAGCAGCAGGTAATGAATTCACGGTAACGAAAGACGCCATAAGAGTACTGCGGCCGGTCTACAGGGAGACCAAAATTGCCTCAATTAAGCTGTCAGAAGAAGTGGCCCGCAAAGTCATGGGAGATCGGAGCAAAATCCGAATTGGACTAGTGAACTGTCCCGTCGAAGAAGTGACCAGACCGCAGGAATGCTTCAAGTGCTGGAACACGGGGCACATTGCCAGTAAGTGCCTGAGTGAGGTCGACAGATCTGATCTCTGCCTCAAATGCGGGCAAGCAGGTCACAAAAATGCTGATTGCCAAAAGGACCCGCACTGTCCCCTATGTGCTGAAATGGATAAGGACCGCTGCCACATAGTAGGAAATTACAAATGTGCGGTCTCCCACGAGAGGAATAAGAGCAAACCCTTCAGAAGAAAATGAGAGTATTTCAGCACAACATAAACCACTGTGGGGTGGCTGACCCAAACGGTCAGAGAGATGAAGATAGATGTAGCTATTATCGCTGATCCGTACACAAGACTGAACTCGCAGGCATGGGTGACAGACGCCACAGGGAAGGCTGTCATCTGGTCCTGCAATAACCAGTCGTTCGATGATCAGCCGGACACCAAGCACAAAGGCTTTGTGAGGGCAAAGCTCGGAAAAGTGAACTTCTATAGTGTCTATGCTCCTCTCAGCCTGGACATCAACGAGTTCACGAACTTAATTGACAGACTGGTCAAGGATGCCAAGGAACACTCCCCCTGCGTCATAGCGGGAGATTTTAACGCCTTGGCAGTCGATTGGGGCAGTAAGAAGGCGAACGACAGAGGAAACGAGCTCCTACAGGCAATGTCATGCCATGGCCTTTTGAACACCGGGACCTTGCCCACCTTCGAGAGGGTCGCTGGAAGCTCCATAGTCGATCTGACTCTAGTCAGCCCTATCCTGGCAAGAAGAGGGAACGACTGAGCGGTGCATGATATCCTCAACGCGAGTGACCATCGGCTTATCAGCTGGGCAGTGCTGAAGGAACAAGACAAAAAGAGACTTCCTCTCAAAAGGATGAATTTCAGAGGATGGGATGCGAATAAATTCGACGCGGAACTATTCCAAGAAGCATTTAACAGAGCATCTATTGCCGCCACCGGCGAGGTGCCTCGGCTTGCGATGCTACAATGACATGGAAGCGCCCAAACAACGAACTTCCACCAGTGTATTGGTGGAATAGCGACAATGCTAAGAGCCGTCAGGACGGCATCCGAGCAAGAAGAAAAGCAACTCGAGCCAGGAAAAAGACAGACTACAGAGTCCTTAAGGAATCTCACAAAGTAGCGCGACTCAAACTGGTTAAGGCAATCAAAACCAGCAAGGCACAGTGCTGGCAAGAGTTAAAGGAAGAGGTAGAGTGCGATCCATGGGGCAGACCCTACAAAGTTGTGATCAAAAGGGTGAAACCTCAGGCACTGACCGCATCCACATGCCCAGTCTTGCTAGAAAAGATAGTTACGAATCTTTTTCCGCAACAACCAGAGCTGCAGATCGGGGATCTGAACACAGGAGAGCCGATCCCACCGATCGCGCTAGAGAAGCTAAAAATTACGGGAGCAAGACTGAGAAACAAGAAGGCCCTAAGATATGTTTCTCCACATGTATAACAGGTGCCTACAAGAAGGTTACTTCCCTGAAAAATGGAAGCTGCAGAGGCTTGTTGTCCTCCTGAAAGGAAAAAAGCCGCCGGACGAACCATCATCATACCGTCTTCTCTGCATGCTCAAGTCAGCAAGTAAAACTCTCGAAAGAATCATTTACATGAGAATGGAGGTGATAGCTGAAAGACACCTCTCGGACAGACAGTATGGATTTCGCAAAGGAAGCTCATGCTATTAATCTAGTAGTCAACACCGTAAAGGACGCAATCTCAGGGGATAGATGGGAAAAAGGTGAGAAACAATACTGTGCAGTAGTAACGCTGAACATGCAGAACGCATTCAATTCTGCAAGATGGGACCGAATTATGGAAGCACTCGACCAAATCGGTATCCCAAAATATCTGCAGAAGCTAGTAGCAAGCTACTTCAGGAACAGAATCCTGCAGTATGACATAGACGACGGACTCAAAGTATACAGAGTAACTGGAGGAGTGCCGCAAGGCTCGGTACTGGGACGGCTCTTATGGATCATCATGTACAACGGCCTACTCAAATTAAGGATCCCAAGGATAATAATGCCCGTCGCATTTGCAGACGACGTAGCGCTTGTAATTGTAGGCAAGTACCTTGAGGACATTAAAAGCCTGTTCAACGTAACATTCAAAAGGTATACCGACTGGATGAAAGAATCAGGTCTCAAGATAGCCAAGCACAAGACGGAAGTCACGCTCATAACCAGCAGAAAGATCCGCGGAACGATTACACTGCAAGTTGGTGAGCATGAAATTGAGTTCAAACCATCTATCCGCTATCTGGGGATAATGATTGATGCATGTCTCAATTTCAAGGATCAAGTCAAACAGGCCAGCACTAAGGCAGCAGCATTTGGAGGAGCACTATCCCGACTCATGCCAAATGTAGGGGGGCCTAAACCGAGACGACGTGCCCTCCTAGCGTCAGTGGTAACCTCGATACTGACCTACGGTATTGCTATTTGGGCAAGCGCATTACAGCTGCAAGAATGCCAGAGAAGGATATACCCAGTAGGACGGCAAATGGCACTAAGAGTCTCCAGTGCATTTAGAACCGTTTCTAGAGACGCCGCGCACGTAATCTCGGGAATAATGCCGACCGAAATACTAGCCGAGGAACATAGGAGACTGTACCAGCACAGAAACCATGGACAGCTGGTTACAGACGACTGCAGGAAACAAGAAAGGCAGAAAAGTTTGCAACACTGGCAGGACCAGTGGAATAGCTCCGCCAAAGGCAGATGAACCCACCATGGGTCAACCGCCAACACGGAGACGCATGCACGACTATCTGACACAGCTGCTCACGGGACATGGATGTTTCCGGAAGTACTTGTACAAGTATAAACATGACGACTCACCGAATTGTGCATCATGCTATGGAATAGAGGAGGACGCAGGGCATGTAGTCTTTACATGCCCGAGATTTAATCTACAAAGACGGAAACTTGAAAGCGTAACTGGCACGGCGATTACGCCGGAAAACCTGGTGCCACAAATGCTCGAATCAGAAACGACATGGAACGCCACGACAAACTTCGCCAGAGAAACCACCGAAGAGCTTCGAAAAGAAGAGAAGAGGAGGAAGGAGCACCGAGTAAGATGTACAGGGCGCCAGACTGTGGAATAGCAAGCTCCCTGCACTGATGCAGAGGAACGTAGGTGGTTGGTCTGAGCATAATCTCCATCCATAGGACAACAAGGTGATTAATCGCTTGTATACACTCTCCAAGAGAAGTAGCTGTGACGATTAAAAAGAAGAAGATGACCGGACGATGCAGCAAGAAGAAGACGATGATGCTGAAGAGAAGTCTCAGTTCTCACTCAGGAAGTGGGAATAGATTATACAGAAAAAACGTCTATACTTGCCTTATTTTATACTTTCGTAAAAAGTTTTATATTAACATTATTATTTTTATTTTTCATTTAACAAATTTGAGTGTATTTTTTATACTTTTAAAAAAATATTTTAAGAGCGATTTCTCAACTTTTTAAGGGTAAAAATAACTAAAGGTATATCGAAAATTTTTAATAATGTTATTATTTTTATTTACAATAATAACAAATAAATTTTCCTAGATCTAAATATCACTACACGATTCATGAGCCCACTGACCGCAAATCATGCACTGTACCCAGTCTACAGTGGATTCTGAGTATCAATTTTGGAAAAAAATGTATTTTTCGTCGTCATAATCTTCCTGCTTATTCGTTTTATTATCTTTTCTCTTATTTTCATTCGTTTCATCGCCATTTTTTCGATCATGGTTTTTAGCTCTTCTTACTCTACCTGCTAAAGTTAATTTGGGCACATTACACAGGTTGCACGCTTTCTTCAATCCCAGTTTTTTCTTTATAACATCGGCAACAGCCGAAGCCATATCTCTTTCAGGCCAACTTTACAAAGCAGATTTTCTTATATACTTGCGTATTTCTATACCAAAAACAAAACAACAAGATTCATATATATATGTTGTATAAACAACACGTTAAATATTTATTATGTATTATTTTATGTATATTATTACTTATTTTATGATTATATTGAAAAAAATAGGAAATAAACTATCCGGTTTTACCCAAAGTTAACAAAACAAGTAATTATTAATTTTTTATAATTGAAAATAAAATTAAGAGCCAGAACAACGCGTACCTATTAGTTATAACAAATATTATAAGGCTATGTACTTACCGAAAGGATATGTTGCTCCCAGGAAAATTACACAATGACTGTTGCGATAAACGCAATCTCGCTAGTTAAGAAATATTAGACTTCGTCTGAAGTCAGCAGTAAGTTATTGTTGATATAGCTGATGTATGCGAAATGATATTAGGGACATTCTTAAAGAGGTACTACATGTATAATGTAGATGGCACTAGTATTAACCCATGAAATTGACAATTCCGGTTTTACCCCAGTATACGGTTTTGCCCCAGTCTCCCCTATAGCCTCATTCGTTTAATTCTGAATTAAATAAACAAGCTCAATATGGATAATATCCCATTAATATTTAATTTACTTTCTTTTTTAAATCGTCGGCTTGGTAAAAGAAGGTACCACCGCAGAATCCGCTTGAAGAGGTTACCACTTCAAAATCCACTTCAAGAAAGTACTATCTCGGAATCCGATTCAAGAAGGTACCAACTCAGGAGGAAATTTTTTTTATTGAAATTTATGTTGGCATGAGAGTAAATTTTTTTACTTGTACATTGTATTACGAAATGAATTTTTCATTAATAATGAAAAATAATTAATGATATTTTAAATTTTAAGTAGGAGTAAATTTTGTATGCATGCCTCTAAATTTGAAAGAAAATTTCAAATGTGAAATTGGTGAAAAACCGTAACTAAATTTTTAGACAGCAAGCAATATTTTATGGGAAATTTCACTTTACACCATAATTTAAAGTATTACTTTTTAAATTTTATCATATAATACTGTATTGAAAAACACATTTTGTAGCTACTTTTACTTCAACTTTCTTTACATATTTTACTATAAAATATAGCTGTACCCAAATAAAATCATATTTTACAGGACTTTAATAGTAAAACATACTGTACGTTTTTCTCAATGAAATAAATACATGTTACATCCTTTCATGTAATTATTGTAAAATTCCACAAACTCAACTGATATTAATTACGTAAGTATAAATGGATTTCAAATTTACAATTAGAATGCACGAATATCTACGGTTTTTCATGAATTTTTATTTGAAATTTTTTTTTAAATTTAGAGACACACATATAAAATTTAGTCCTACTTAAGATTTAAAATATCATTAATTATTTTGCATTTTTAATGAAAAATTCACTTCATAGTACAGTGTATCGGTAAATGAATTTACTCTCATGCCAACTTAAATTTCAATAAAAAAATTTCCTCCTGAATTGATACCTCCTTGGATCGGATTTCGAGTTGGTACTTTCTTGAAGTGGATTTTGAAGTGGTAGCTTCTTCAGGCGGATTCTGAGGTGATACCTTCTTTTACGAAGCCGACAAAATTCCCCCGACCCTACATTTCTCAACGACATCAGCTGCATACTTAAACGGAAAAAGAATTTTTTCTTGATCCGTTGTGTACCCGGTATCTCTAATTTTTATAACGCGGTTAAAATAATTTCTTTTAATTGTGATATGTTTGTAATATGATCTTAATTTTGATTCAAATACATAATACAATATTTTACATAGTCACCGCTATAACAGTAATCTACGTATAAAATATTATTTTTTACTCGTTTAAATAAAATATTAATGGTATAGCATTAGTAGAGCCAAGCTAAATCGGAGGAAAAAAGGAGCTTTTGAGTTAGCGCCTTCTTCAACTGGCCGATGAGTTAGCACCTTATCGAAGCGGCTGGCGAGTTAGCACGTTCTTCAATCGGCTGATGAGCTAGCGCCCTTTTATTCGCGAGCGACGATATGTCCTTGGGTCAAGCTCATGGTCATAGTCATGGTCAAAATCCAAGTTAATCAACGCATCCAAACATTTCGATAATTACGCATACAAGAAAAAGTGTTACATACAGAAATTATAGAGTTCAGAGGGGTAAACCGATTGTACCCTTAACCATGACTTTGCAGTCAGGATGATGTCATTTGAAATAGAAAAACCGGAAAATTTTACATTCTGTTATGACCTTGAGTCAACGTTATGATCAGTTTCCGGTAAGTAAAGGCAATATGAATGTCGCTTTAAGTAATTGAGAGTAATTGGTCATTTTAAGTAATTATGAGACATTGATTTTTCGTACTGGTAATTGAGATGATTGAAGGTTACACCAGTTTAATGCTTGTCATGTTAAATAATTGACGGTTACATCTACCTGGCACTGTAAGAATTTGACCTTGTAATGACCTTATGTTTGAGAATGCCGTAAATTATACATGAGTAACATGCTGTGGGTGTTAGAATTAAATATGAACAACACTGACAAGAAGAGGGTTTCAGTTGCGGGAAACGGATTTTAGCAGTCACTTGAGAGTCTATTTTTGGTAACTAAAAATGAAGCCCAGTGCTCATAATTTCGTCAAATGCGCCCTTTTTCTTAAGATATGGGCAATTTAATCTCAAATATCCTCTATTTTGTTAAAAAATGATGTCTCTTCTATTGAGTGTCACATTGCAAATATTTATGATAAGAAAACGAACAAAAGAGATTATGAAAGTAGACAGTAAAAGCTAAAATGTAAGTCCTGATGCGTTAAAAAATATTAATTGTTCAGAAAGTTACGAGCAATTAACGATAGCGAACGAAAATGGTTAGCAGCAGTCGCGCAACCGCCTGGTGAGTTTCTCTCAACCGCACGACCGTGAAAAATTCAAAATATTGATAATTCCCAAACAATTTACTACTTACCTTTGTGGTCAAAGTTACCAGGGACAGTGCATCATCTCTATCCCACAGTGATGTTGGAGAAATTCGCATACGGCTACTTCCTTTCAGTCCTAACTATAACCTTGACCCAAGGACATATCTGAATGTAAAATTTTCCTCTCTTTCCATTTATGAGGTCCCAAGTGGGGGTCCCCATTTGAAAATATTGATTTGACCTTCAAATGACCTTGATTCTTGACCTCAAAGTCATAATCAAGATTACCATCAGTTGGACCCCTTTGAACCCTACATATTATTTTGTATTCATAGTTTTTTCCATCTCCCTTAGTTTTCGAGATATTTACCTTATAACAGGCTACTAGCCAGGCCGAGCTGGGTAGCAGGGTTACGCTGAAAGGCTAAATGAAAATACAAGAGCTACAAATATAAAATTACTAGTCATGCACAATTTGTATATGTTTCATCAAGGAAGATCCAAGGGGATGGTTATGACGTGGGTCGCTAAAGAAACTATGCGATTAACAGATAAACTTTAACATTTATTAAAAGAAAATATGACAAGTAATTTGAAATATAAATAAAATTAACATAGGGTACAAAATATGTTGAGTGCCAGCTGGGTCGACCCCAGCAATCAAGTTCTAACTACTTCTACGACAACGCGATGCAACACTTGGTCGTGGCAGAGCGGGGTAAAGGACGCAAGTTCAGGCACGAGATCGCGAGCGCTTGCAATAACCTAAGTTTCGGTAAGGTTTCGGTAAAACACGTTTCGGGAGGGGCGTGCGTTTCGGTACATTACTAGTTTCGGAAAATAAGGCGCACGTTTCGGTAAAATCCATTTTGACAAAATTCTTAACTCTAGGTGACGACTAGAATTGGATACGTGAGCGAGAGAGAGAGATTCCGACGCGATCACAAAATGGCCGCAGCCTAGTCACACTTACAATTCCTGCTGGCGAGCGAGACCTTGGACGACGGTGATTTTTGCAGCTGCGGTCAGTGGTCGTGTCGGTCGGTGCACGGATCTTTTTTCCCCTGTACTTTTCTCTGCTCTCTTCTTTTACACACACACAATTACTACTACTGAGTTTTCTTTATTAACTTTTTACGTTATGCTACTATGTTTCGCGCTATACGGCGCACAGTGGGCTGAAATGGATCTCTTCTTTTAAAATAAAATATCTTAACCGAGAATTGACCGATTTGGACGATTTTTTTTTAAATACTGGTAATAAGAAGTACTTTAATGGAAAATAACAGATGAATTGAATAAAAAATTTTTTAGGTCATTTTTGAGATTAAAAGTGATTTTTGTTTTTTCCAATAACCACTCCCGCGTAAAAATGATTCATACATACTTATATATTATATATACTTATAGATTT